>JAODAL010036273.1:0-41894 GCA_025379985.1 Phyllomedusa bahiana
TCTCCCCCCTAGACTACTGAAAACTTTCTTGTGGCCTCCCAGCTAGCACCCTCGCTCCCCCTCCAATCCATCCTTAACTCTGCTGCCCGTCTTATCCACCTCTCTCCTCGCTACTCCTCTGCCTCTCCCCTCTGCCAATCCCTTCACTGGCTTCCCATTGCCCAGCGAATTCATTTCAAGCTACTAACCATGACCTACAAGGCTCTCCATGACCTCTCTCCTCCATACATCTCTGCCCTAATTTCCAAATATCTCCCCTCACGCAATATCCGCTCCTCACAGGACCTTCTCCTCTGCTCTCCCCTTATCAGCTCCTCACACAACCGTCTCCAAGACTTCTCTCGTGCTTCCCCCCACACTCTGGAACTCACTGCCCCAACACATCAGACTCTCCTCCACTTCCCCAGCTTCAAAAGCAACCGGAAAACCCATCACTTCAGGAGCCTATAACCTTCACTAAACTTGTCACTACTTCCTCCACATACATGTCTGCCCCGACCTTCTGGTCTCTTTCCCCCTCCTTGTAGATTGTAAGCCCTCGCGGGTAGGGTCCTCTCTCCCTCTGTCGTGCCAATTGTCATTATCACCTTATCATTGTACTCGTTGTGACTTATGTAATGTATGTAACCCCCCTCGAATGTACAGCGCCCTGGAATCAATGGCGCTTTAAAATAAATAATAATAATAATAATAATAATAATAATATTACCGTAATTACGGATGATTTCCACTGCAGCGCAAATCCGGCGCAAGTAGCGCTGAAATATCCGTTACAAAATAAAGTACGAGGCCTTTAATTGACCATACAGTGTTATATGAGTGTGCCCACAAATACGCATGCAGGAATATATGTCTTACATAAGCCAGTAATGTATCACAATAAACACCTAAATATAGTGCCTGACAGTGAAGACATTGCCATAAAAGTATGCATATCAGTGACCATAGTAAGACTCCTAGTAAGGATCATAATTAAATACAATGTTCCTAATATTAAGACTCATACAGATCCGAAAAAAAAGCATACGTGCCTAGTAAAATAGGCCCATAGCTTAAAATCATTGCACCAGGGCGTTGCTAGGGTCCTAAAAACATCCTGGGCTCGGGCCCTTTGTGTTTTTTTCCCCGCCGCATTGTGAACTGCGGATGTTTTTTTACAGAGAAAAACCTTCTGTTCCTGTCACTAATTTTCTGCACATCCCACACAGATCCCGTCCATCTCCTCAGCAGTCACTGTACAGTAAAAATCACCAATGACAAATTAACTTTTTCAGAACTTCTCACCTTCATATGACAATACCCCTAAACAGTCACCAAATAATCCACCGATACATGGAGCAAATCTACCAGACAAGTGATTGTGACTAAAAACACTCCTACAAAACCAAGACCCAAAACTATTACTACTTAAGGCTCAAATAATCCTGCAGAACCGCTGACCGAACGCGATGACGCGAACCCCACATGTGACTATCATCTGTAACACACAGGCTCTGATTACATATAACCACCCGCATACAGGGGCCATATATTGGTAGATACTAGTTTTGTATGTAAGACTCTGCAGACATATAAGTATTACACAGCAGTTAACATTTAGAGGTGACTTCACCGAGACCGTCATTTCTGATCATTCGTCGTTCCCTTTTCCCTTTTCCTTCTCCCATCCGTTCACACCTTCATACTTATTGCTCCCGCCCCGGCCAATACACCGTCCCTGGGAGGATTATGGACACAAATATCTTAGATTCCTCACATTTCCAGTATCCTTAATTATAAGGTATAGCAAGTCCCTCAGTTTAGGTATATAGTGGACCTCACCTGAAGCAGTATATGGGGCCACAGGCAGGTATTTGGTGCCACATGCAGGTATATGGGGGCCACAGGTTAGGCATGTAATATGTAGCCACTGTGAGGCCAGAATATATGGGCACTGAGCAGAATAAGGAGCACTGTGAGGGCAGGTATATAAGAGCACTGAGGCAGTATATAGTGGCACTGAGGCAGTATATAGGGGCCACAGGCAGGTATAAATAAGGGGGGGGCACAGGCAGTATATGGGGCCAACACAGGCAGGTTATAAAGGTCATTGAGGCAGATATGTGGCCACAGGCATATATATGGGGGCACTGAGGCAGTATATAGGGGCCACAGTGCATGGGTTAAGAATGGGGTCAAAGGCAGTATATAGGGGCAACAAGGCAGTAAAATGGGGCCACAAAAAGGCATGTATAATAGGTTCATTGAGGCAGTATATGGGGGCAACTGTAGGGCAGTTAATATGGGTGCCACAAGCAGGTTATATAAGGGGCACTGAGGCAGTATATGTGGGTCATGATGCAGTATATGTGGGCCACAGGCAGATATTTGGGCACAGGACATAGAATATATGGTTGCAACAGGCAGGTATATGGGGGCACAGGCGAGGTATATAGGGGCAACTGTCAGTGTTAAATAGGGGCCCAGCATCATAAAGGGGGCCACAGAGCAGGGATAAGGGGGCCACAGGCAGGGATGTGGGGCACAGGCAGTAAATGGGGGCACAGGCAGTAAATGGGGGCCACAGGCAGGTATAAAAGGGCACAGGGCAGCATAGGTGAGCCACAGGCATGCATTAAATGGGCACAGTCAGTATATAGGGGCCACACACAGACAGGGATATGGGGGTCACAGGCAGGGATATGGGGGTCACAGGCATGGATATTGTGGGGGCCCACAGGCAGCATAAGGGGGTCACAGGCAGGGATATGGGGTTCACAGCAGGGATATGGGGGCCACACAGGCATTATAGGGGCACAGTGCAGGATATTGGGGCCACAGCAAGGTATATAAGGGCACAGGCCAGTATATTGGGGCACTTGAGGGCAGGTAAACGCTATAAAAATAACATATAACATTAAAATACACACCTAACTCCCCCGGCGAGCGCATCCGTCCCTCTTCAAGAAGCAGAGCCCGCGCTCCTTTATCGCTCCGGCAGCTCTCGGGCCGCACGGCTATGACTCGACTGTGGCGCCCCGAGGACTGCAAGCGCGCGTTGACTGATGTCATCGCGACGCGCCTGGGGCTGAGGCGCCACGGGGCTCGCGGCGTGCCTGTGAGGACCCCTGCAGCCCTCGCGGTGTAGGACACTTCCTGCGGGTCCGACAGCACTGTCTGCGGGCCAGGGAGCGCTCGCTCTCTGCGTCTCTGCCCCAGTAAGCCCACAGCTTTGAGTGGTCGTCCAGCGACGCACATGCAGCTGAAGAGCCTGACTGTGCTCCCAGGCCCACACGCAGAGGCCTGGAGCCCGGCGAGAACTCGGGGCACAGGGGGTTTTATTCGGGGCCCGAGCCCCGAATAAAACAGCCTAGCGACGCCCCTGGTTGCAACAAAGTTCCAAATAAACAGTGTGTAAATAATACCGCAATCAGCACTGAGTTTACAAACAACCACAAAAGAAGATGGTGGGAAAGACAAGAAGGTGAAAGCCGCTAAATGGTCGATCATTCGACCTATTCTATAATCCAGTCCTGAAAACGTTTTTCTGCTTCACTGTTGGAACCACCGAAGAATATATTATGGAACTTCAAAGATAAAAATGTCGGCCAAAACGTGTATCATGGTCAACATTACATTTAGTGATAGAAGTGATTCAACAATAACTTAGCAGATCTGTGAAAATATCATCCAATGACGTGATCCAATAATAGAGCAGGACAGAGGTGGGTTGTCCTGTTGTGTTAACATAAAACAGACCTCCTAAAATAGTCAGCTAGGGTTCACAGAGTTCTCCTACAACCACATAACTCCTCAGTTCCTTTACAGATGTTGTTTCATCATGACAAGCTCTTAGAAATAAAGCCAGAAATCAGCTGATCACCTCCAAACCCTTGACTCATAGAGCATGGTCCCAAGTAGGAACGCTACTCCCCCCTCCATGATGTCCATATGCTCTTACAGCATATAGAAGGGGATTATTTTAGCAACTCAACCACTTTAAGAATTGTTTTAGCTCTAGATCAGGGGTGTCAAACTCGTTTTCACCGGGGGCCACATCAGCCTCACGGCATACCTTAAAGGGCCTTAAAGGGCCGACAATTTTAGAACTCTGTAAACTTCTCCTTAACTGTTACATTTGTACAGTAATGCTAAATTATAATTAGCCCCTTAAGGGGGAAACCCTAGGTAGATAGGTTTCATATGACCCTTGTAGGTAGATAAGTGGGTATAAAGCCCCCTGTAGATGACAGGTATTTTCCCCCCCCTGTAACCAGGTGACATGCCCCACATAGCCCCCTGTAGCCAGGTGACATGCCCCACATAGCCCCCCTGTAGCCAACTGACCTGCCCCACATAGCCCCCCTGTAGCCAGGTACATGCCCAATACAGTCCCCTGTAGCCAGGTACATGCCCCATAGCCCCCCAGTAGCCATGTAGATGCCCCACAGTAGCCATGTAGATGCCCCACTGCCCCCCAGTAGCCATGTAGATGCCCAACATAGGCCCCAGTAGCCATATACATGCCCCACAGCCGCCCCAGTAGCCATATACATGCCCCACAGCCGCCCCTGTAGCCATATACATGCCCCACAGCCGCCCCAGTAGCCATATACATGCCCCACAGCCGCCCCAGTAGCCATATACATGCCCCACAGCCGCCCCAGTAGCCATATACATGCCCCCCGGCCGCCCCAGTAGCCATATACATGCCCCACAGCCATGTACATGCCCCACAGCCGCCCCAGTAGCCATGTACATGCCCCACAGCCGCCCCAGTAGCCATGTACATGCCCCACAGCCGCCCCAGTAGCCATGTACATGCCCCACAGCCGCCCCAGTAGCCTTGTACATGCCCCACAGCCGCCCCAGTAGCCTTGTACATGCCCCACAGCCGCCCCAGTAGCCTTGTACATGCCCCACAGCCGCCCCAGTAGCCTTGTACATGCCCCACAGCCGCCCCAGTAGCCTTAAACATGCCCCACAGCCGCCCCAGTAGCCTTATATATGCCCCACAGCCGCCCCAGTAGCCTTATATATGCCCCACAGCCGCCCCACTAGCCTTATATATGCCCCACAACCACCCCAGTAGCCTTAAACATGCCCCCCACCCCCCCCAACCCCCCAAAGATTATAAAATAAAAAAAACTTACCTGGTGGAAGGGCAGCGGGGCGCGGCGCGGTCCGGTCCTGGAGCTGGTGTACGGTGTAAGCAGCGTGACGTCACGCCGCTTACGCCCGCACGCAGCTCCCAGAGATCGCCTCGGCAGTAGAGGCTGCCGGCCGGGAGACCCAGCGTCACAGGGGGCGTGAGTAAAGCGGCGCGTCACGCCCCGTGACGCCGTATGTACAGCGGTCACCGAGCACAGTATATACAAAGGGAGAAGGCGGGAGGGAAACGATCCCTCCTGCCTTCTTCCTGTACTAGCAGCTGCACCGAGCGTGTAGCTGCTGACTGACTCTGCGCGGCTGTGCTAAAACAGCCGTGTGGAGTCAGGGAGATCGCGGGCCGGAAAACACAAGGCCGCGGGCCGGCTGTGGCCCGCGGGCCTTGTGTTTGACACCTGTGCTCTAGATCATTGATTGAAGATTCATTTAGATTTTGCTATAAATTTCAAAGTGGCTTCAAGGGAGATTCCTATCTTGTTTCACAACACTGCATCATGTTTCTGTTCGAATAATTACGTATTTCATTCTGGCTGAAACCACTTCAACCCTACAAGTTTATGGCATATCACCATGACGTGCTAATTCTTAGAGAAGACCTCTAGCTTTTCCTGAAATGCCTGTTTTAATACATTCTTGTGTTCCCTGTGTAATAACAATTCTGCAGCCTCTTCTCTTATATCTCTGGGTTGTGCTGTTCCTCTGTTATTCCTCCTAGAAATTCATCAATCTGTCAAATGGGTGTTTCCAATTGGAGGCGTGTCCCTGCACAGTATTACGTTGTCCAATCAGTGCTGACAGTCAGTGTGTGCAGGGACACGCCCCTCAGAATACTGGAATGGTAACACCCATCTGACAGATTCAGTAATACATTTCTAGAAGGAATAACAGAGGAACAGCACAACCCAGAGTTATAAGAGAAGAGGCTCAACAACAGTTATATCACAGGCATCACAAGGATTCACAATAACAGACATGTCATGAGATGTCACATGTCCCCTTTAAGTAACGCCGCATTCATTGCAGAGTCATGCTGTTTACTCCTTATCTCTTCAGAGTTTCTCTGTAGAAAAATTATCATAAAAAGCTCATTAACCTGAAGTTTTGCCTTTGGCCCTCCAGTTGAAATGTATAAACTGCTGGGCAAAGAAAAACTGTGAATAGAAAACAGCACTAACCTAGGACTACAGCCCCTTCATTCTCAGAATCTACAGTGCCTTGGGAAAGTATTCGGCCCCCTTGAACTTCTCAAGCTTTCGCCACTTCTCAAGCTTTCGCCACATCTCAGGCTTCAAACATAAAGATATAAAATAAAATTTTTTTGTGAAGAATCAACAACAAGTGGAACACAATTGTGAAGTGGAACGAAATTTATTGGATATTTTAAACTTTTGTAAAAAAACAAACAAACTGAAAAGTGGGGCGTGCAAAATTATTCGGCCCCTTTACTTTCAGTGCAGCAAACTCACTCCAGAAGTTCAGTGAGGATCTCTGAATGATCCAATGTTGTCCTAAATGACTGATACTGATAAATATAATCCACTTGTGTGTAATCAAGTCTCCGTATAAATGCACCTGCTCTGTGATAGTCTCAGGGTTCTGTTTAAAGCGCAGAGAGCATCATGAAGACAAAGGAACACACAAGGCAGGTCCGTGATACTGTTGTGGTGAAGTTTAAAGCCGAATTTGGGTACAAAACGATTTCCCAAACTTTAAGCATCCCAAGGAGCTCTGTGCAAGCGATCATATTGAAATGGAAGGAGTATCAGACCACTGCAAATCTACCAAGACCCGGCCGTCCCTCAACTTTCATCTCAAAAAAGGGAGAAGACTGATCAGAGAATGCAGCCAAGAGGCCCATGATCACTCTGGATGAACTGCAAGATCACAGCTAGGTGGGGAGTCTGTCCAAAGGAAACAATCAGTCTTACACTGCACAAATCGGCCTTTATGGAAGAGTGGCAAGAAAAAAAGACTTTCTCAAAAATACCATAAAAGCCCCGTTTAAGTTTTCCACAACCGCCTGGAGACACCAAACATGTGGGGAAGGGGGCCCCCTGGGAACACCAAACTGTGGAAGAAGGGCTCTGCCCGGGGGAAACCAAAATCCCAAAATTTTGGCCCAATCAAAATTATTTTGTGGGCGTAAAAAAACAAACAGCTCATCCCCCTGAACACCCCATCCCCACTGTAACATGGGGGGGCAGCTCATGGGTTTTGGGGTTTTCTTCAGCAGGGGCAGGGAATATGGTTAAAATTTGATGGGGAAGATGATGGAGCCCCCAAAACAGGACGATTCTGGAAGAAAACCCGTTGGAGTTGCAAAAACCTGAGACGGGGCGGAGTTTATCTTCCAACAAACAATGATCCCAAACATAAAGCACAATCTACAAAGGAAAGGTTCCCAATGAAGATCTACAGCTGAGGTGGGAGAATGGTCCAAAGGATAACAGATCAGTCGTACACTGCACAATCTGGTCCATTCTGATGGAAGAGTGCAAGAAGACAGCCATTTCTCAAAAGTATCCATAAACGCTAAATGTGCCACAAGCCGCCTGTTGACACCAAACATGTGGATGAAGGGGCCTCACTGGAGACACCAAACATGTTGACAGAAGGGGCTCTGCTCGGAGGAAACCAAATCCAACTTTTGAGCCCACAAGTCAAATTATATGTGTGGCTAAAGCAACCAGCTTTCCCGCTGACTACCCATCCACTCTCACTGGGGCAGCATCAGGTTTGGGCTTTCTTCCAGGACAGGGAAGAGGTTAACAATTGTGGGAAGATGGCACTGGAGCCAATACAGGACCTTCTGGAACAAACCTCGTTGGAGTTTGCAAAACCTGAGACTGGACGAGATTTTCTTCAACAAGACAATGATCCCAAACTAAAGCAATCTACAATGGAATGTTCACAAACTATCACCTCCTGAGCTCCAGTGTTACAAATGCGAGTCCAGTCCCAAGCTGAATCCAATCGAGAACTGTGAAAGAGCTGAAAACTGCTGTTCACAAACGCTCTCCATCCAACTTCACTGAGCTCCAGCTGCTCACAAACGCCTCCATCCAACCTCACTGAGCGCCAGCTGTTCACAAACGCTCTCCATCCATCCAACCTCACTGAGCTCCAGCTGCTCACATACGCTCTCCATCCTACCTCACTGAGCTCCAGCTGCTCACAAACGCTCTCCATCCAACCTCACTGACCTCCAGCTGCGCCACGGAAGAATGGGCAAGAATTTCAGTCTCTCGATGTGCAAAACTGATAGAAATACCCCAAGCGACTTGCAGCTGTAATCGCAGCAAAAGGGGGCGCTACAAAGTATTAACTTAAGGGGGCCGAATAATATTGCACGCCCACTTTTAAGTTTTTTATTTTTTACAAAAGTTTAAAATATCCAATAAATTTCGTTCCACTTCACAATTGTGTCCCACTTGTTGTTGATTCTTCACAAAAAAATTTTAATTTTATATCTTTATGTTTGAAGCCTGAAATGTGGTTGAAAAGTTCAAGGGGATCGAATACTTTCACAAGGCATTGTATTTTTCAGTCACTGTGTGTTCACTTGTGTCACATTTATTTGTGTAGGATTTAAGGATGCGGTACCCTTTTGGGACTCTCCAGAGGTCTAGGGGGAGAATGTGTGGTCCTTTGGTTCCTTTCACCCTTGCAAACCCCGGCACTCTACGGAGTAGCCACCTAGATGACACCTCGGTTGCAGTTTGTCCTGGCAAACCATTCTGATGCCGAGGGCAAGTATTTGGGACTCTATCCACTTTGGTGGTGGAGTCGACCAATTTGTGACCTCAGGCGGATGCCTTTTGGCTTGGTGAGGGAGCATTTAGACCTCTATCTGTTTCGGCAGTGGGGGTCACTGATTTTGTATCTTCGTGCAGGTACCTTATGGTCCGGAGGGGAAACATTTTGTTCTTTGTTTGTGGGGCTCATTACTTTTAAGTATGGGCCTGCGATAGACCGTATCCTTAATGCACTGTTTTCGTGTGCCACTTTTATTGCACTTTTTTTTGTGCATTTTGGTATTAAAGGGGTTTTGCCAAGAAGCAAGTTCCTTACCTAACAAGCTTATACTTTCCTCTTGAGGCTTGGGAAAAGGGGCGTTGTGTTTCTGTGTTTAAAAAAACAAGTACCTCCTCTGTGATGTCATCACTCCACCTCCCATGCACGTTCTTGATATTTAGTCTCTGTACTTGAGTAAACATTGTTTGGCTAATCCACAGGGGATAACTGTATTGCGCACAGGAGAGAAGATAAGCTCGGAGCATGCAGTGTTCTTTCATTTGTTCACAAACTGATGCAGGGGGGGGGGATGGCTGAACAGGGAGCGTCTGCATGTTTACTCAGATAATTACATTACAACCAGTGGATTCTGTATACAAAAGACACAGGATCTTTTCTCCCCAATCCCTTCAAAGCTCATTCATGTTCCCTGACATCAGATAAGAAGTGCAAACAACTCCAGCACTGCCGGATCAGCTCCTGTCAGCTCCTGGTCGTGTCTAATGTAAACTGTCAGGAAACTAAGGGCATGTAAAGAGGGCTGTAGATCTCACAGGCTTCACTTTTTTAATGACATATATTTAGAAAAGTGATTAAATACCCATTTTGGAGGATCCCACGTCAACATTAGATCGTGGCAAAACCCCTTTAAGAAGCACGTATTAGGGCTTTCAAAAACAAAAAGGTTGTCAGTGCATTCTGTGGGAGAATTGTTGGTGGGCCTTGAGGACTGGAGCTGAGAAACACTGCTCTAAAGTTATCCCTTTCCACAAATGGAGTGTACAGTTACTTGGTCACTTGGGGATATATCTGTCTGTTTTTCTTCTGTTAGTCGACCAGATTTTTCATTTCCACAGAAGCCATCAGTTTAATATTTAGCTTGTGTATATTATCTCATGGATGTGGGATACTGGACTGACTTTCATGGGGTTTCCAGTAGAGAACTTGCAACCACTTCAAGCTTCTGGGAGATGAAGATTAACCTTCAGCTGATAAATGTAATCTGTGTTCGTCATTGCTGCGACTTCCAGTGAAAGAGTCACATCTTTGATGTGGTCTAGAAGGAAAGCTTTCCCACACAGAGCAGATAATTCGGAGGAGGGGTAGGGGTCGGGTGTGATCGGCATATAATACCTTGTTAGGCTGGGTCTTGTGCTTTCACACTATCAGCTTTAATACTTTGTATATAAAACATATTAACTCATTTGCATTGTATGTTTAGTGGGTTTTTTAACTATGTGGTGAAATCTTTGTTAAGGTTTTAGAACAATCTAACCGCAGTTGATGATGGAATTGACTTCACAGAGAAACCCTTATCACATCTTTTACAAAGGCTTTCACAAATTTAATTGATTTCTCTATGTATTTTTTTTTTTTCCCCAGGTCATCCTTGGCTCTTGTTCTAATAACACAGAGGTATGTATTACGTTACACTAAAATATATCATTGTTGTATTGGTTGTTTTGTAGGTTTTTTTGGTCTTATGAAGTCTCTGTTCACATCTGTGTTGGAGGCTCTGTTTGTAGCTTGCCATGCTATATTTCTGGTAAAAAAAGACAGGCTTTGACTGCCCTACATGGGACCATGAGAAACCCCTGGTGGGCCCCTGGCCATCGTGGACTCCTGAGAATACATGACCTGGGGTTGCTTTTCAGGGGAGGCAGGCAGAGAAAAAGAGGCAGAAAGCAAGAGGTATGTGTAGTATGTGAAGTCATGTACAGTAGCTGTAAGATGGGCCCCAAGAATCAACACTACTGGTGGACACCAAGAATCAGCTCTACTGGTGGGCCCCAAGAATTCACTGGTGGGCCCAAGAATCAACTCCACTGGTGGGCCCCAAGAATCAACTCCACTGGTGGCCCCAAGAATCAGCTCCACTGGTGGGGCCCCAAGAATCAGCTCCACTGGTGGGCCCCAAGAATCAGCTCCACTGGTGGCCCCAAGATCAGCTCCACTGGTGGGCCTCAAGAATCAGCTCCACTGGTGGGCCTCAAGAATCAGCTCCACTGGTGGGCCCCAAGAATCAGCTCCACTGGTGGGCCCCAAGAATCAGCTCCACTGGTGGGCCCCAAGAATCAACTCCACTGGTGGGCCCCAAGAATCAACTCCACTGGTGAGCTCCAAGAATCAACACTTCCCGAGTTTGACGTAGAGCTGGTTGTTTTGTAGGCGCCCTAGAACCAGCTGCACATGTTCACAATAAGATTTAAGATCAAGATGTCGTCAAGATAGACCATGACACAAGTGTCTCAGAAGATCTCATTGACAAAGTCTTGGAAGACTGCTGGAGCATTGTAGAGACCAAAAGGCATCATAAGGTACTCTATGTGCCCATCACGGGTGTTGAAGGTGGGCCCCAAGAATCAACTCCACTGGTGGGTGCCAAAAATCAACTCCACTGGTAGCCCCAAGAATTAACTAAAGTGGTGGACCCCAAGAATCAGCTCCACTGGTGGGCTATGACACTGTCTGACACTGAAATGAGAAGACACCACAAAGTAACCTGATGGTCCTCAGCTGGGTCTGTCAGGATCTGTTGTGTTCTTCTGACATTGTCTTCATTTCTGTTATATTACTATGGTGATATCCAGTTTAAGTCAACCCTTGTTACATTATGAGCTGTATTAGATATTAGCTACAATGCAGATAAACAACAAGAAAGGAGTAAAACATCTACCGTGTAGAGTCCATCAGTCCGCCAATGCTAAGACCTCTGTCCAGTGTGAGAAACCTTCCTTATATTAAGTCCAGGAAAAGAAGAAATATTCTGCGGCACAAACCCCTTTTAACTGGTTCATTAAAGCTAAAGTGAGAAGACGCACAAGACAGATGATATCGGGGGAAGAGAATGGTCAGGCAGTGATGAGAGAAGGATTGTCCTTAAAGAGAAGCTGCTTCTAGACTCCTCTCTCCCCATTTAGAAGCCGGTATGTTTGGTTCAGACAACCATTTCTTTGGTTATTTTTTCCTGAAATCTGTGGTAGTACCTAGAGTATTGCAACCAGCCATTGTGTATCTTTAATGTCACGTAGTTTATTGCATGCAGCCATTTTGTATTCCTATATTACACATGGATCTGTAATGTCACCAGTGTTGATACTTCTTAAAGATGGCGCTGTAAGTTATGGGAGCTGCAGTGTGCCCACCCTCGGGCAATATACAGTCGCTGCATTGATCCCACTTAGTTTACGTGCAGATTACCAGCTCGTCAGATTCCACACTGATGGTTTATCATTTGCCTGTGAAATGTGTCTGTGTTGTGTTATGTGTCTGGGCCGTTTCCTCCGCCTGGCACTGATAAATTGACTCCTTGTACCCTGAGCATAAACCTTTTCCTGTTAAGGGTGTGCTTGTATTAGCAGAACATCCCAACCTGACCCTGTCAGCAGATTTTGGGCCACCAAAGGAAATTACAGGGGAGGCCCAGAAAATCTATTCCTGTTACAAAATCTGTAGACCTGACATTAAGCAGAAAGCGCAATGTGTATTGTTGGATGTCAGACTACTATCATTTTAGGAAATTGTGATATCCTGAATTTCCTTGTAACTTATTCATGTTGGAATCTCCCTTTAAAAGCAGAAGCAATCTCATACAGCCAGAGGCAGAGGATTAACTTTCACCTACTGGGCCCTAATGCAATATTTGCCATGTGGTTCCCCACCTATCATGCACAATTTATAATACTGGTATCTTCTTATTATGCAAAGGGGCCTTTGGGACCTCATAAGCCCCACGGCTCCCTGGAACTACACACCTAAGAGTGGGGCTGCTTGCAGCATACCAGAAGCATATGTCCCCTACTTCCTGATGACCTCCTAATTCTTTTGCAGGTCTACAAGAAATAGTAGGCAAATATAAGGGAGGAGGACTGGAGCATCAGACCACACAATTGGTTTGCAATTTATAACCATGGAAACACATAGGTCTGCATAGGAGCTGTAAAAATAAAGCCATTGGAAATTTTTATTCACAACTTTTTGGCAACAATAAAGATACTTGCAAAAGTGTAGACACCCTTTACTGATTATTCACTGTGAGCCAATTAGAGTAAACTAGTAGATGATCAAGAATACCTGAAATGATGCACAACTGTCAAGATCAGGTGGTAAACTCATTGGGTCACCGCAAGAGTTGACTCAAGCCATCGAAGATGACTAAGGAGCTCCCGGTATTCAACAGAGCCCGCTGCAAGACAGGTTGGACTTGGCTACAGTTAACTCCCAGGTCGCTATCCCTGACGTTGGAGCTTCTGGTGACAGCCAATGTGCTAGTGGAATACACAGGAAGAGGCATCACTGGCAATAAGGTCAGGGAAGGCAGCAGGCAGAGACATAACCAGGTCACAGGCAGAGAGGTTAGGGCTGGTGGAAGGCAGCAAAAACAGTAAACACAATAAACAGAGGTCAAGGTAAACACTAGTCATGGAACACCAACAAATTGGCACAGTTATCAGAGGAAAGTGTCCTAATGAAGGAGGAAGCGGCCAGCCACTTGAGGTCAGTGGTCAGTAAATCTCAAAGAGCCCGAGCACACACTCTGGGGAATGAGTACATGTGCACTGGCCAGAGACAGAGACTGGGAGTGGAGCAGGAGTGGGGAGAGGTGAGCAACTGCTGGCCTAAGGAGCATAGACACACGCAGACCCACGGTTCAGAGCGGGGACCACGGAGCGCATTCCTAGAAGGAATTTGGGATCTGCATGGACGGAGGGAGACTAAGCTTCTGGGAGACCGTATTAATACTTTGTAGAATTGGGAACGGTCCAAGAAAACACAGGCCAAGCTTGTCACTTGGAATCTTCAGGCGAATGTATCTGGCGGGTAGCCACACCTTATCTTTTGGAGGGAACCCAGGAGGAGGTCTCTACTTTTTGTCCGCTTGGGTCTGGAAAGATGCTTGGAGGAGAGATTGCCGGGTATCTTTCCACATAAGGGAAATTTCTGGGACTTGGGAGTCCCCCGCTGGAATATCAGAGGTAGTTGGCAGAATAAGAGGATGCTGAGGGTGAAGGCAATGAAGAACTGCTGCAGAGTTGGAATCAAGCTGGTTGTATGGAAATTTGGCCCAGGGACGAAGATCAGCCCATTTATCTTGACAGGAAGAGATGAAGTAAAGGAGATACTAGTAATTTTCCAGGACTTGATTCACTCTTTCCACTTAGCTGTTGGATTGAGGGTGGTAGGCGGAAGAATCCAACTTGACCTGCAGATGAGAGCAGAGTGCATGGCAAAATTTTGAGGCAAATTGTACCCCAGATCTGACACATAATGGAGAGGGAGACAATGCAAATGGAATATGTGCTGAAAGAAGTGGAAGGTGAGTTGAGGTGCAAAAGGCAAACCTGGGAGTGGAAAAAAATCAGACATCTTGGAGAAGCGGTCAGTGACCACCCAAATAAATGTATGAAATCAGCAATAAGGATCTTCATATTTAAGGATGACCGTCCAGCTTCAATGAGTGGCCCCATTGGAGAATTTGTCTCTTTAAGGCTGGACGTACGAAAGTGTTCCTAGAAGGTATCCGTTGAAGGTCGATGGGAGCAGTGGGGACTATATTGACGATAATACTTTGTAAACCCCAGAAAGTGTTGCATCACCTGAAGTCCAACAGGTTGCTGACGGCTGACAATTTTGCAGGTTTCAGCTGCAGACCTTTATCCAAGAAACGGCAGACTAGTCTGTTCAAATATACACTTCTCGAGTTTGGCGTAGAGATGTTTGTTTTGTAGGCGCCTTAGAACCAGCTGAACATGGTTACAATAAGATTTAAGATCTGGAGAGAAGATCAAGATGTTGTCAAGATAGACCATGGCACAAGCGTCTCAGAAGATCTCATTGACAAAGTCTTGGAAGACTGCTGGAGCATTGTAGAGACCAAAAGGCATCATAAGTGCCCATCACGGGTGTTGAAGGTGGTTTTCCATTTGTTGGCTTCATGGATATGAATCAAATTATAGGCTCCTCGTAAGTCGAGCTTGGTAAAGATTCTGACCCCTCATGGATGATCAAAGAGCTCAGAAATCAGGGGTAATGGTCATCTTATTTAAGCCCCTATAATCAATGCAGATGAGAAGAGAACTGTCCTTCTTTTCTTCAAAGAAAAAAAAAATGGTACCGGCAGGAGAGCAAAAACTTACAGATAAATGGAATCTGGAGAATTGGTGGAGAAGCGGGTTGCACCAGAAGGGGTGGCATGAGGCATCGGGAGAGGCACTGCTATCCTCAGTGGGTAACTTCACTCAAGTATATGGGTGTGAAGGTGCCATAATGGACGACCCAGGAGAACTGCTAAAGTGAAGTGTGGAAGAACGTGAAATGTAATATTTTTCTTGCGAGATGCCCCAACCTGTAGAGTCAGTGATTCTGTATGGTACTGAATTGAGCTCTTCAGGACCTCTCCATTAATGGAAGAGCTTAACAGAGGCTCGTCTAGTGCAATAACTTGTAGCCTGTATCTGGCAACCAGAGACAAATGAATGAAGTTTCCTGCTGAGCCACAATATAGGAAAGCAGAAGCTTGAAAACTGACTCTAGATGAGGAGCAGGTGTGGAGAGGATGTGTCTTCGCGTAGGATCGTTTCTCCAATGAAGTCTAAGTGCTGAGCTCTTTTTAGATGAACAGGGCAGTTTCTTAAGAAATGTTCCTGGCTGACACAGTATAGGCAGAGGTTAAGACTATTCCTGTGGGTGTATTCTTCCTTTTAGACAAAAATTCTCCAGTTGCATAGGTTCATCACGAGAACTCATTGGTGACGACAGAGGATGTTGTTGGAAGACGGGTGTGATGCAAGGAAATTTGCGAAGCTGGGAGGACTCATTTTGCTGGTGAAGCTCTAGTTTTGTCTTTGCATTTCTGGAGGCCAGGGCAGTAGGTCATCCAGGGTAGTAGGAAGATCATAATCAGACAAGCGAGGTCTTCCCAGAAGGCCGTTATGAGTGTGAAGCGGATGATGAATGCCACACAACTTCAGGCACTTTTAAGGGAAATGCAACCAAGTCTCACGTGAGACCATTCGTAACCATTTACATCAGCATGGTCTGCGTGCCAGACGACCGGTTAGGATAACCGACATGGCTTATGCATAACGCTCTCCTTGACGTCTGCAGCATTGTTTGCTGCCATCATTTCTGTTCAGAGTGAATCAACTTTCATCTCTAAACAGCACTGAGGACCACTAGGATCTCCTCCAGCGTAGCTGCCGCCTGGCTCATGTGAGACAATGATGCCTGTGCCTGGTGGTGTTGTCAGGTCATCTAGCACGCGGGCCAAGCTGATGTAAACTATATATAGGTCCTCTCTATAGTTCGGCAGGTATATAAGCCTTTCTATAGTTAGGCAGGTATGTAAGTCCACTCCATAGGTATATAGGCCCCCTCTATAGTTAGGCAGGTATGTAGGTCCCCTCTATAGTTAGACAGGTTTAAAAAACGGCATTGAAAAAAATAATAACAATACTAATACTCACATCTCCTCCTTCCCCGGCTGAGGGCCTTGCTCTTCTGCCTAACACTGGCGGTGTGACGTTATCATGCCGCCAGTGTGGGGACGCTCCTCCAGTATCTCCTAGGCCACGCAACCCATGGAGAGTGAATGGGCTGTACAGCCAAGGAGAAGCAGCGACGCAATAAAGTCACTTTATCGTGCCGCTTCTCGGTTTCGCAACAATAGTTTTTTTTACTGTGCAGATCCACGGTGCTCCGGTCCAGACCAGGTTCGGGGCAGCAGCTATATTATCTGGCACACACGCCCCAGATAGAACAGCCTAGCGATGCCCCTGGTGGCTACTATTGGCCTACAACTTTAAGTGGTGCCACGAAGCAAAGTGTACTGCATAGGCCAGCTGTCAGCTAGCTAGCAGCTAACTGTGCATGAGAATGAGAAGGGTGGTGCTTGCACCTCCGTATTGACCGCTATGGGAGCTCCTGAATATAGATGAGCGCACACACTCAAGCATCGCCCTCCTCATTCTCATGCATGGTCGGCTTGCAGCTAGCTGAGACCAGATCTGTGCAGTACACTTTGCTTTGTGGAAACACCACTTTAAAGGACACCTAACAAACCCACTGAGGGAAATGCACCAGCATGTATCAATCTCTTCAGTGATTGAGACCAAGATCCTGTATACCTTGATGATTATTCTTAAGGAATATAATGGGTGACTTTACTCCCTGAGTCCTTCAGTAGACCTGTACTGTTCCTTCCTGCTAGACGTATGAGGACAGAGGGACCAGGACCACTGACCCCTTAGGGCGCGTTCCCACTGCACAGGACAAATACCGGCCGGTTCGCCGGCCGGTATTTGTCCTGTTTTGTGGTCGTCCCCATGGCCGTGGGGGGCGTAGGCTTTTCTCCGCGATGAGAGGAGAAAAGCCCTCCCCCTCCACATTGACATGCACATATTCTGTCCGAAAACCGGACGGAAGAATGTGCATGTTCCATGTTTTGCGGCCGGACCGCGGGCGGAAAAACCGCCCGACGGAAAACCCGTGCAGTGGGGGCTGCTGCATGGGTTTTCCATAGAGCACAATTGTGCTCGTTTTCTGCCGGTTTTTCAGGCGGTGCGAAAAACCGCAAACCGACCGAAAACCCGTGCCGTGGGGGCATGGCCTTAGATAGATTTTAGAAACCATTATGATTTCTGAATATGTCAGGCTGGCCTAAAGCCAAAAATATGCATCAAAATACACATCATAAAAGGATCTTAAAAGTGTCCCTTTGTTTTTAATGCGAATACTCACCACAGTTCACATCATTGTGTAAAAAAAAAAGCGTATGTGTCCATTATTGCGGAAAATGCACTGGGAGCTGGGGCACGGATTAGCCCTAAATCCATGTTCTAACACATGGTAAAATACACATCAGAAGGAAGTGAGTAAAAATTTAAAGCTGGGGGAAATTTCCTAATTTTTTCTCCGGCCTTTTACATTGCGTATATTTCGGGGGAAGAAGACCTGGGCCTATGTAGAAAACTGTCTAGCATAAGACTTCCTTGTTGCTCATAGAAAACAATCAAGCTATAGCAACCAATCAGACCCATAGAACCAATAAGTCATAGCAACCAATCAGAACCCAAACAACCAAATCAAGCTCGCTTTCATTTCTTAGGCTCTGGAGAAAAAAAGTTGAGGTCTGCTTGGTTGCTACACTCATTGGGGTTGCTATGGGCAACAAGGACAGTTTTACTGCTAGACAGTTTTCATACATAAGGCCCCTAGTGTGAATGTAGCATAAAAGTAATTACAGTCAGTCCCCAACTTACAACGTTCCGACTTACAGCTTCCCCATTAAAACGGAGACTTCTGGGGGATGCGGGGGACTTGTAGTTCATGTTCCACAGCAGATAGTAGCTGTGGAATGGCAAGTTCCAGCCACAGCAGCACATTAGGTGAAAATGAGGGGAAATCTTCTTAACAGGGGCACAGACAGAAAAACAAATGTAAAAACCCTTCCATGCACTATCCAAAACAAAACAAAAAAACCTTTGTACTGGAGTTACATGTAATAAATCTACCTGTTCCGACTTACATACAAATTCAACTTAAGAACAAACCTACAGCCCCTATCCCGTCTGTAACCCGGGGACTGCCTGTATATTTGTGGGACTAAAATGATTGGTCGTTCTTTAAGGATATTTTCCCATGAATGTAAATCTTCTTGGCTGTTTTTCAGGCATTTATTCAAGATCTGCTGCTCAAGTTAAAGGGACTTCAGAAACAGACTCTTCTAAGGAAGAATGGTCTGGAGATCAGCAACGAGGAGCAGATTCGGGAACATGCATAACCAACAGATAGTATTAGCCGGTAGAGGTCAACAAGCACAAGACAACCCTACAAGTTCAAGATGGATGGAAGAAAAGACAAAACAACCATGAAAGTCATGATCGGGAGGCATCTGCTGCTGGGACCACATTGGTGGTTGCACATCCTTGCACCTCACTATCCCAAAATGCACCATGCCACAGGCCTGATGTCTTAGATATATCGGCACTATGTCACCTTCTTCTACATTATGCATTGAATAGAAAAGCACAGTATGCCTGATTTCTACATCAAAACAGCATTGGTCCTCAAGACCCCCCATCCTGAACGTGAAAGGATACAGTTCACCTCTATGAAGCTTAAATAGAAAGTGTTACTTTTCTTCATAAACTGTGCAAAAGCTTAACAATTCACAAGAAGTCTATGCCATCACTGAAACCGGAACCATGAAGTGATGTCTCTAGCTGGTAGTTAGCTTTCCCATAAGCATTAACAAAGAAAAAAGTTGTGCTACATTCTTTGTACATACGTCCTGACCTATTGTCACCAGATAGATCTTTTTTTATTAGGACCTGTATTAGGTGTCCTACTAACACTGTGCTAGTGGGTGCAACGTCATACACCGCGTGCTGACTGAACTACCTCCTTGACTAGCTCACCAATTCTACTCCTTTCAAGTCAGAAAAATTCAGTGCTCTCCCTGAATTTCACCGATATTGGCAATTTGGAGAACCGTTCATTGAGCTACTGGGTTATGTTACAGAAGCCTTATAACATACAAGGAAAGAATATTGTCTAAATGATATCTCTCCCATAGTTCTGCACCTTTGTAATATACTTTTATTACATTTTTTGTGGGCTTAATGAAGTTCTGCTGACAGGAAGCTTACAAGTTCTGTGTGTCTGGACACACAGGAAACAGCTATGTGTGGAGCCCAGGAGATCAGGTGACCAAAGGCAGTTAGCAGTTTTTAAAGGGCCACCTTTAAAGCCACAACCTATGGTCCTGTCTCTCAAAGCTTTCAACCTAAAGGAAGAAACAGGGGGCATGCACTGAGAATAAGGTTTGGAATGAGGAAGATAGACAATGCACAGCAGAGGATCCTGGGACTTGTAGTTTTACAGGGCAAAGGAAAAGAACTTTCAAACAGAAAATGCTGCAGAAAAGGAAGGCTGCATACAGCACAAGAAAAGCACAAATTGGCACAGAAAACATTGCATGAAGATGAATGTAGACTCCAGCAAGAAATTTGAGCTTTTTTTTTTCTTTTTGCCAGACAACCTCTTTCACGTTGAACTTGCTATTTCATCTGCAGGCAGTATGTAATAGAGCAGGAGAAGCTGAACAGCTTGATATATAGTTTTGTGTGGAAATATTCAGTAAAGATTACTGTTTATTCTGAGTTAAGGAGTCCAGTGGGCGGTCTTATCAGTGACTGACGGGGATCTCTATGCACAGCTATACAAGGAAGGCCGACACTCACTGATAAGACCGCCCACTGGACTCCTTAATCCAGAATAAACAGTAGGTTAGATGAATAAACTACAAGTTCTGCTTAATCTTTTCCCACACAACTGTATATCAATCTACTCCGCTCATGTTCATAACATAATGCCTACAGATCAGATAGCAAGTTCACTGTTAGAGGTTCCCTTTAAGTAAACTTTATATATGTTACCTACTTATAAATGTTTAATGCCAGTAATTGAGTTAACTCTCTGTAATTACCTCTCCTTGTTAGTGGGCAGGGCACATGACTAAGCTCCTCCCACAGGGGGTGTAAATGTTTAAAATTGTCAGAAACGGGTGCTGTGGAACTCAACAGACCTTCATAAGAGGCTCTATACATGTCAGCATTGTCCCAGGCACATCATCACTGGTGTCCTGCTAGTATCCTCAAAGGGCATAGTCATCACTGTAAAATGATTTGATGGCATTTGTTATATTTGGTATATTTTCTATATTGACTCTGTGGTAACAGCATAGACTTTAGCAGTGGCCTAAAAAGGGGACTATAGTGTTCCTCATATTTTAAGGTGGCAATTTGTTAAACAGACCATAGGCCACAGTAACTATACATTTTCCAGCATCTTGGGGGTTCTAATCTCTTTGACCCTTTTTCACGTCATAACATTTTATACTGCTGGCTAGTTAACTCATGTAATACTGGCACGTACACAAGCGTATTTATACACATTTGTTACCTTTTTAATATAAGCATTAACATGGATGCCGTGATGTTACTTCAATGTTAATAAAATGTTTTACTTTAAATTTGTGGATTGCTGTCATGGAAATCTTGAAAATGTTATGTTACTACATAGCAACTGGTAATCTGTACAGGTCAGCAGCTTGGCCCAACTCATGGGGATTCTACTTTATCTACATTTATATGTCTTAGGGGCCGTTCACACGTCTTATTTCGGCACGGATTAGCGCCGTACTGCGCGCCGGATTTGCGCTGCAGAACGGCACAAATCCGTCGCAGTAATTACGGTAATCCACTGTTCTCATAGAGAACAGTGGATTCCGTCGCTCCTCCCCGCTCGGCGAATCCGCCGGGCGGGGAGAATGTGACATGCACATTATCCAGGCGCAATACGCGCCGTGGATAATGTGAGTCTATGGGGCCGGCGGGCTGCGCCCCCGCCCCGCCCCCGCCCTTATTCAAGCCGGAATTGCAAGCGCAATCCGGCTCGCCATTACGGCTTGAATAAGCCGTGTGAACCGGGCTATAAAGGGAAAACTGCAGTTCCCAAATAGCCCTCCTATGCCATCAAGGAGGTCCAGCAGGGGCACAGCTATAGGCCTTTCTCCACATGAGAAGACACCATTATTACAAATGGAACACGATAAGAGGGGACCCTGTTATATCTTTTGTATTGTGGCCTATGAGGGTCAAGTTACTTTTCTGCATTTCAGCCAATATACAGATCTGAATACTAATTTGGGAAGCTAATAACATCTACAGAGAAAAGGCACGCAATCAAAAATGTAAAATACCCATAAAAACAAGCCAAAAACTCCACACATGTTAAAAATGGCCATTGCCTGTAAGATTTATATTATAACAGTGGTATTGGTCAACCCAGACCACTGAAGGCCCCTATGCTGGAACAGAATATATGCCCCTTGTTATCCAATATCTCATTAGAAAGCCACCCCTTATATGTTTCTTAGGGTTTGTTCACACGGCTTATTTGGACGCTGTTTTGGATGCAGTTTTCAGAGCGTTCCCGCACCCAAAACAGTTTCCAAAATGCCCCCAGTTCATTTAATTGAGTCCTATGTGAAACCGCATTGTAGTTGACGCACAATGAGGTTTTTACGCACGTCTTTGGAAGCTGTTTTGGGCGGTTAAAAAGAAGTGTTATGTCAATTCCTGAAGTGTGTTTTTTGGCACCTTTTTACGCGCTTTTTTGACGCGTTTTGGAGCATTTTTTGACTAATAATTTGTGTGGGTGAAAGCAGTGTTGAAAACCTCATCCAAAACCTCATCCATAAAACATGCCGAGAAATGCATCTAAAACCTCTTCTGAAGAAGCGTGTTTCGGGCAAGGTTTTGATGCTGCTTTGGGAACGGAAAAACCGCTCCGAAAACCGCTTCGAAAACAGTGTCAAAATCAGCCGTGTGAACATACCCTACAGTCTACCACTGTGTAATAGACAAAATATTTTAAGGTGACCCTACCCAATCACCTGCTACAGGTGCACAGGTTGTACCAGTGCACAGGAATCACGTCACATATTTTAAGGTGCGTTTTTATCTTTGTAATAAAGTTTTTATGTTTTTGCCATTTTTGACTTGAGACCTTTTTTGTAGCTGTTATTTAGTTATGGATTTACAGTTTAGTATACGCCCTGCATGTAAAATGGGACATAAGTAACATTCTTTAGATACTAGATGCAGGTATTTACCATGTGCTGTCTAGCTAAGTAACCAGTTTTATCAAGCTGTCACACACCTCTCAGCCATTGGCTTTTTAATAATCATTAAGCCATTAAGAGCCTAATGTTCGTACTTTTTTTAATTGTGCTATTTTAGAACATCAGAAAAATAGGGAACAAAGGCTATAGAGATATATTATAAAATCATTAAAGGATCTTCATATAAAACAACATGGTGTGCAAAGATGGACTACAATTCCTCACATAGATAAATGTGCCTGCAGGTCCAGTGCTCTAAAGGGGAAATGTTTCTCCTTGTGGAGATCACCAAATTGGTGTAAGGAGACTTCAAGGCAATGTGATGCTTCTTGGGAAATGGTATGTGTAAATAAGCTCTCCTCTGGAAGGAAGAAAGCTTTCTCTAGGCTTAGTTACATCCCTAGTCATGTTTTGAGGCTCTTTAAGCCTTTACTTAACAAGCTTTTCTCTCCCAGTTCCAGGAAATTGTTACGGCGCAGGTAGTGGATATACTGGACCACCGCAAGCGGTGGTGATGGCCACGCCACGGAGCGGAGTCTAAGTAGATCCCGATATTCATCAGAGCAAGGTAGGATGAGCTTGCTGCGGCGGGAGTCCTACCAGGTTGCTACCCCAGACGCGAGTAGCTTGCGGCGGCAGCTGAGGTGCGATGAAGTACCAAAACGTAAGACGAAACTTGTAGGCAAGATCAGGCGATAGGTTAGGGCAGGAGGCGTAGATCCGTGGTCGAGGACTCGTAGCAAAGGTCAGGTACACGGACTAGATGTAGATGCGCAGAAAAGGCTTTCTCTGGAGGCACGTGGCACTGAAGATCCGGCGAGGACATGCTGGAAGCACACACTTTATATAGGGTCAGCGGCCGCCAATCAGCCAATTACCGTCACGCTGACCCTTTAAATTTGAGAGAGCCAGCGCGCGCGCGCCCTAAGGAGCGGGAACGCGCGCACCGGCCGGCAGAGGAAGCACGAGCGCGGTCGGATAAGTACTCCTGTGAAGAGGAGCGAGAGCGCCCCCAGCCCGACCCACGGACCACGGCGCAACCTGTCCCTGAGACCGGGGGGACAGCAGGAACCCGCATGCGCCCGCCGCCCGCAGGTCGGGCCGCGGGGCCACCTGTAACAGAAATGTTGGTCCTGCCTATGGGAACCCCCCAATCCACCTGGGAATTCTTCAGATGTACTCAAGAACACCCATTTTTGGGTGGGTGAGGTTTACATAAACCTGCCCCTTTTGAGGTCCGGTTTGGGGAAGTATCCCAAGAGAAACAGGTGAGTTAGCAAGCAAGTTTCACATCAGATGAGTGCCGGCTGACAACTGCCGATAGTGCCTGTGATCGGAAATGGCAGAGTTAACACAACTCTGGAATCTACACAGTGTGGCACTCTGTTTTTCTGCCTGGGATGTCAACCCATTGTCCTGCAGCTGAGGGAGTAAGGAACGCCAACAGGCTTGCCATTCTACTGCTCTTATTACACCAGTAGAGCCATAATTGTAAGCTATTCTGTAATGTTTCAGAATTGCAGAATAATGCACAAATGATTTCTCCCTCTAATGGGCAAGTATCCTAGGAGGATAAAAAAAATACACTAAAGAATTTCATGCCCTGCTGTCCTCTCTTCAGTTTTCAGTGTCTTCAAAAGAAGGTATTTATCATGTGTTTGAACTGCGGAGCATGTGACCCAGTAGACTTGACATCACCATGCCTTTCCCCACAGTGTGCGCACTCCTGAGTCTCTAGGCAAATGTCTATGTATGTAAAGTCAATTAGCCTGAAATACAAAAGCTATGAGTAGCTACAATGTAGCTGAGTGGTTAGCACTTCTGCCTTTCAGCATAGGGGTCCTATTTTTAAATTCCTGCAGGAATCAAACATGTGGATCTTTTATTTTCTCAATGCATGTTTCAATGTTTCTTTTTCTGGGGGGAGGATGAAAAACCCCAAAAAAACAAACAAGCGGCATGATGATATCTTGCTGCACTGTTTGACTAATTACTCAAGAATAAAGAGTTGAACACTCCCTCAGCTGTGAGTGTGTGTGATTACTAACCAGGGAAGAGACTGAAAGTAACTGCCTGAGAGGAGAGGTGATGTCTGAGCATGTGTGGCCAGGACTGAGCTTTTGTTACTAGTTGTATCCCTAAGAAATGAGCTGTACACTATGGATCACTAAGATAGCAACTAAAAAAAATGGTGCAGAATTTGTAATAATGATGAATGAGGAAATGTTTATTATTTAATTTGCTAGCTGATCAAAAAGTGGCATATACCCCAAAATAATACGAATTAAAACTGTACATCAGCCTGCAAAACAACCGGCTCATGCTCAGGTCTGTAGATGGAAAATAAAAGCTACTTGTCTCCGAAAATGGCAACAGAGAGCAAATTTGAACAATAAAATCAAGTTTGTTTTTTTAAATAGTAAAACATATAAAAAATGCTAAAAATGTAGTATTGCTGCAATCATACCAACCTGTAGAATATATAACACACATAATTTATACCCCACAGTGAACGCCATAAAATGAAGCCCCACAAAACATACACTACTACTGTCACGAGCAGCGGTAGTGGATCCTCTGGACCACCGCAAGCAAGCAGGGAGCAGAATCTAAGTAGGTCCCGATTTTCACCAGAGCCCGCCGTAAAGTGGGATGGACTTGCTGTGGCGGGATTCTACCAGGTCGCTTCCACTGACGTGATATGCTTGCGATGGCAGCCAAGGGTGAGCGTGGTACAGAATCGTGAGGCATAGACGTAGTCGGGGACAGGAAATAAGGTCAAGATAGGCGGCAGAGATTCGTGGTCGAGGGACGTAGACAAGAAGGTACGGTACACGGTATGACGGAAGACTCAGGAACCCTTTCTCAATAGACAATAGGCACTAAAGATCTGGCAGGGTAACCAGGAAGAGGCAGGCTTAAATAGGGGCAGCGACCGGCAATAGTGAATTACCGGTGCGCTGGCCCTTTAAATTTAACACTGCCGGCGCGCGCGCTGTAGGGAGCTGAACCTCGCATGCCGCCCGGCAGCGGGGCACGGATGCGCCCGCGACCTGGGATGAGGCATGCGTGACACTACCCCCCCTGGTCTCCCCCTCGGTCTGGCCGGAAGGACTTTCCGGAGTACATTATGGTCCAGAATATTGTCCTCTGGCTCCCAGGACATCTCCTCCGGCCTGAACCCCTTCCAGTTGATGAGGAAATGACGCTTCCCTCTAATGGTCTTCATGGCCAAGACCTCTCTTATGGCAAAGATGTTGGTGGCATCTGCTACAGGAGTCGAAGGAGCAGCTTTCCGGGAGACGTGATTCAGGACCACCGGCTTTAAGAGGGAGACATGGAAGGAGTTCGGGACACGCATCGTGTGGGGAAGCTGAAGCTTGTAGGCCACTGGGTTGATGCGCTTGAGAACCTCAAATGGTCCCAGGAACCGGGGTCCCAGTTTATAGCTGGGGATCTTAAGGCGGATGTACTTCGCTGATAACCACACCTTGTCTCCGGGAGAGTAGACTGGGGAAGGTATTCTGTTTGTCTGCTTGCCTCTTCATGCGTGCAGAAGCCTGTTGCAGAGACAGGCGTGTCTGATCCCTGATGGCCATTAGGTCGCGGACCAGATCCTCCACAGCCGGCACTTCAGAGGGCACCGAGATGGGCAGGGGTGGATGCGGAAGTTGTCCATAGATGATGAAGAAGGGGGGCAGACCCAGCAGACTCCGAGTCTAAGGAATTATACGAGAAATCGGCCTAGGGTAACAGATTTGCCTAGTCGTCTTGACGTTTCGAAATGAAATGGCGAAACGGCATAGGCAGTTGCCCAGGACCTGATTAACCCACTCCACTTGTCCTTTGGTCTGTGGATGGTATGCCGAGGAGAAGTCCAACTTAACCTGTAGCTGGGCTAGAGGGAGCGGCAGAACTTGGACACGAATTGGACTCACAGTCCAAGACAATATGCAGAGGAAGTCCATGCAAGCAGAAATGTGCTGGAAAGAACGGTGGCAAAAAAAGGAGCAAAAGTGAGACGGGCAAAAGAAAAAAAAAGGGCCTCTTTGAAAAACGATCGGTGACTCCCACCCCACGGTTTACCGAGGAAGGAGGGAGTCTGTGAAAAAAATCCATGCCAATGGTCCAAGGCAGTTGGGTTGGGTAGTGCTAAAGAAACCCGGGCTTGTGAGAGGGACTTTTTCTGGGCACAGGAAGGCAAGATGCCCCAAATGACAAACATCTTTAGGGGTCAGGGCCCCATAAAAAGTGAGATAGGAGCAAGCTTTTTCCCCCGGAGGGCCACCCATTAGAGACATGTCCCCAATAAGTATCCTCCCCCGCAGGCCGGGTGAAATAAGTCTTGCCGGAGGGTTTGTCGAAGATCTGGGTGCAGCAGGATTAGTTGTTGGAGGGATGAGTGGTGGTGGGGTTCATCCCCTATCACGTCCGAAGCCCGGGAGAGAGCATCCGCCTTGACATTCTTTTCAGCTGGGAGAAAATGAATGAGACCGTCAAACCGGGAAAAGAAAAGCGACCAAAGGGCCTGCCGGGGATTTAGCCATTGGGCTGTCTGCAGATAGAGGAGATTTTTGTTGTCGGTGTACACGTTGACCGGGTGACGAGCTCCTTCTAGGAGATAGCGCCATTCCTCCAAAGCCAGCTTGATGGCCAGTAATTCCCGGTCACCAATGGAGTAGTTCCTCTCTGCGGCCGAGAAGTTTTTGGAAAAAACCCGCATGTGAGGGTCTTACCTTTGGGCCCTTTTTGAGTAAGCACAGCCCCGACCCCCACCGAGGAGGCGTCGACCTCTAGAAAGAACAGTTTCTCCGTATCTGGCCGGGAGAGTATGGGTGCAGAGGCAAAGGCCGACTTCAACTTAGAAAAGGCTTCTTCTGCTGACGGCGGCCAGAGTTTCGGCTTAGCATTCTTCTTGGTTAGCGCCACTATCGGTGATACCAGCAGGGAGAACTGTGGGAGGAACTAGCGATAATAATTGGCGGACCCCAAAATCCCTGTATGGCTCGGAGACCCACAGGTCGTGGCCACTGTAGAACGGCAGACAATTTCACGGGGTCCATTTGTAGGCCCTTGTCGGAAATTATGTAGCCGAGGAATGGAAGACTTTTCTGATGGAATAGGCACTTTTCGGGGTTGGCATTAAGGCGATTAACCCTTAACCGCTTGAGGACCTGTTGCACATGGACTTGATGGGACTCAAGATCGGCAGAGAACAACTGGATGTCATCCAGATAAACAACTACACATGTGTACAGGAGATCCCTGAATATGTTGTTGACAAATTCTTGGAAGATGGCAGGTGCATTGCAGAGTCCGAAGGGCATGACAAGGTACTCAAAGTGCCCGTCGCGGGTATTGAAGGCAGTCTTCCATTCATCACCCTCATGAATCCGAATCAGGTTGTAAGCCCCTCACAGGTCCAATTTAGAGAATATCTTGGCTCCCCGAAGCCGGTCAAAGAGTTCCGTGATCAAGGGCAGTGGGTAGCGGTTCTTTATGGTAATTTTGTTGAGCCCCCGATAGTCAATGCCAGGACGTAGGGAACCATCCTTCTTTGTAACGAAAAAGAACTCGGCTCCAGCGGGAGAGGAGGACTTGGGTATGAATCCCTTCTGGAGATTCTCCTTGATGTAGGCAGACATAGCCAAGGTCTCTGGTACCGACAGTGGGTAGACCCTGCCCCGTTGAGGAGATGTCCCGGGCAGAAGGTTAATAGGGGCGATGAGGAGGCAATGTCTCAGCTTGCTTCTCGAAGAAAACGACGGCAAATTCTTGATACGGAGCGGGAAGGCCGCCACAGGCTTAGACGGTACAGGAGGAGAAGCGGAAAGCACCGGGCAAGGTGCCACCAGACAGCGAGACTGACACTCTGGCCCCCAATGCAAGACTTCGCCTGTCTGCCAGTTGAGCACGGGAGCATGGCGCTGCAGCCATGGGAGATCCAGAAGAATGAACGAAGAGGACCGGGGTAACACATAAAACGCAAATCTCTCCTTATGCAGTGCCCCCACTTGAAGGAATAGAGGTTCAGTTCGGAACCGGACTGGTTCACTGAGGATCTCCCCACTGACAGAGGAGATGACTAGGGGTTTCTCTAGACGGACCACAGCGAGGTTATGCTGGGACACTAAGGCAGCATCCAGGACTTTTCCAGCCGACCCAGAGTGCAGGATAGCAGAAGCTTTAACCTGGATACCTGATCCAGTGCCGAGTAGAACAGGTTTGGTCAAGCGAGAAGAGGCCTTGCTCTCACCTAGGGACGCCTCTCCCACGTATCCTAGGTGCTTAGGTCAGCGACGCTAGGCAGAGGCACCTTGGCGGGATCCATGGCCGGATCTTACTGTCACGAGCAGCGGTAGTGGATCCTCTGGAGCACTGCAAGCGATGGCGTAAGCCACACCAGGGAGCGGAATCTAAGTAGATTCTGGTTTTCACCAGAGCCCGCCGCAAAGCGGGATGGACTTGCTGCGGCGGGATTCTACTTCGACTGACATGACTTGCTTGCAATGACAGCCAAGGGTGAGCATGGCACAGAATCCTGAGGCGTAGACATAGTCGGGGACAGGCAATAAGGTCAGGACAGGCGGCAGAGGTTCGTGGTCGAGTGACGTAGGCAAGAAGGTACGGTACACAGTATGACGGAAGACTCGGGAACGCTTTCTCAATAGGCAATGGGCACTAAAGATTCGGCAGGGTAACCAGGAAGAGGCAGGCTTAAATAGGGGCAGCGACCGGCAATAGCGAATTACCGGTGCGCTGGCCCTTTAAAGTTAACACTGCCGGCGCACGCACGCCCTAAGGAGCGGGACCGCGTGCGCCGCGGGACAGAGACTGCAGTAGCACGAGCGTGGCCGGATAAGTGTGCAGGGGAGCAGGCAGGGGAACAGGGTCACAGGGGCATCCGTGACAACTACATTTATGTTCTGCATCGCACCCCACAAAAAATTGTTTCCTAGTACAGTATATGGTACAGTAAATGGTACCACTAAAAAGCGGGAGCTGTCCCACGTAATACAAGGACTTAAAGGGGTTGTCTCACTACAATGATTGGGTTTTAATTAAAAGATCCTTAAAAAACAAGCAGCTTTGCAATATATGTTCATTACAAATGTCCTACTGATTTTGAGTAAGCCCTGTTAGTAGGAGTACATCAGCTTCTCAAATCTCTATAGCAGCCGACCTGTTGATCCTTATCTCACTGGCTGTCAGGTCTGTATGACTCATCAGCCTCTGAATACAGGTCCCAGCACAGTGCCCCTCCCGCACAGAATGCTTCTGTAGTGGAGGGAGGGGGAGGTCTCTGGCTTCTGTGGCCGTGCTGCCTGGATTAACGCTGTGTGTCCCTGCTTCCTCCTGCTCTCTACACAGATAGATGTGACAGCAGTGACCCTGTGTGTTATTATAATCATGATGTGTCTGTGGAGCTGTAACTATACTAATACTATACAGATCAGGGGGCATGTGAATGTACTAGTGACACATCCTGAGTATAGTAACACTTCCTAGCTTCCCTGTGTCTGTTCTGACAGGGTCTGTTTGTTGCTTGAGATGTGCAGATTTGTATGCTAAGCAGGGGGTATAGGAACACTTGCTCCACACTCATAGATCAGCCCTCTCCTGTCTCCTGACTGTGGAGACGAGCAGCAAGAGCTGCAGCAGACCTAGGCAGGCACACACAGGGTTAACTCTGGCAGCCAAACCCCCCCCCCCCTTGTATAGAAGTTCCTGAGGAGAGCTTACTGTGTGCTGAGGGGAGGGGGGAAGAGGGAGGAGAGGAGGCAGACAAGAAGCCCGCCCCTCAATTCAACTGCCAGGCTCACTGACTTAGGCTGAGAGCTTGTAATGAGACAACTCCTTTAAATGGTTATGTAGATAGAAAACATTTAAAATTTTTGGCTCTTGGAAAACAAGGAGGAAAAAACATGCAGTGTAAAAAAAAATTCTGCGTCGGGAAGGGGTTGTTGCAAATCTGTAAAATCCCTTCCTTAACTCGCTATGAGCCGACTGCAGGGAACATAGAAATGACCGCGCTTGCGTAGGTCTCAGCTATATTCACAACTCCCTTAGAAATGAATAAGGGGGATTTGTTTAAGCATACCCTCCCACCCCCTTTTCTCAGAGTCTGCCATGCAGTGAGCTACAACATGGCTTCAGAGGAGATTTTAGAAAAACCCTTTTAAAGTGACAGTACCTACAATAGATGGCACTAGAGACAGAGCTTTCTATCTTTCAGCAGAGAGCTTCTTTACATACCTGCAAGTCTAATGGCCACAGATGTAGCATCTAGAAATCTATGAAAATCCACTGATTAGAGGCCCAGCTCATTTTTAATAGGGATTAGAAGTGTAAGTGATGGATTTTGTGACAGCGATCGTTGCTGGGGAATGTGGGGTTATTAATGATCCTGTAGATGGCTTGGAAACAGGGATGTCCATATTAGGCAATGACATTAAACCATGTAGGATTAACACAGAACAGGACTAGATCCTCCCATAGACAGTGTTAGACAAACTATGTAAGCCAGCAGAAAGATGAGACTTCAAATAACGCAAGTGAGAGAAAAACAGAAGCTCTCGTTCACTAAAAAGGGAATCTTCAAGTAAAAAAGATTCCTTGAGGCCACTATTCAAGAAATCTAAGCTGCTTTGTAACCTACAGGCCCTTCAGCCCGGATTGGACACACAGCTGCAAAAGGGGTCTAATAGATGAGGGGGTCCACTGGCACTTTGAAGAGGTATTTTTACCACATTCATTAGTGTTAAATGAAATCAAAGATTATTACCAAATACATTGCTGTTCTGATTTTGCTCCTCTTCAGAATTAGAGCAAATCTTATCTCATAGTTGGGTGCACAAGCTTTCCTAGGTTATTGGGTTATTACCACATTCTTCTGCTCTAGCAGCCCTGGCCTGGATGGTGTGGTCACTCCCTTCTGTGTCTTATCAGCAGCATGGAAACTTGTTCATCTTTCTTACTAACAAACTTTAACCATTTATAGCTCTGTAGCCTTCTGCCCTGCTGTTTAGACCCCTTTATCACCAATGTCCATCTAATAGGCTCAGCTAGGAATTGCAGAGGTGAAATGTAAGTCACTACTGTAGAGCCACCCACAGCCTGAACAAGAAGTGGGAACCTGATGCTGTCTGTGAAGAGCAGGTTACATTTAAAAACACTTTTAAATGTAGCAAGTGGTTTTCTACTTCCTATAAGAATTCAAGACAAGATCTGAGCTAATGAACTTGGCTGCTCACACTTATCGGTAATTTTGTTAGGAAAACATAATGGGGTGCTCTATAATGACCTCATACTCGCCAATTTTCCCGAATCGCGTGGAAGAGTGGGATAAGGTGGCAGAGCCGCAGGACCAACAAAACTCCACCCCTTCTTCAGAGTAGCATTTGAAGATCCAGGCTGCCGGCAGCTCTACAACAGGACAGGTGAGTACAATTCAGGGGGATTGGCTGTATGTGTGTGGGTGGGGAAGGTGAGTGAGGGATGAGGGTGAGTGTGTCTTTGTGTGTATGTGGGTGTAGAGGGGGGTGATTGTTAGTGTGGGGTTTTTGTGTGGAGGAGAGGGGTTTGAGTTAGGGGAGGGAAGGTAAAGTGGGGGATGAAAGGGGATGGAGCAGGGGTTAGAGGTGGAAAAAAGGGGTTTACAGTGGGTGTGGGGAGGCAGAGTGAGATGAACACACAGTTTTCTTATCTTAGAAATGCTGTGTGCCACTTATGGAGGTGGAGTGTCACCCCGCTTTCCTGTGTGACATATGTAGAATAGGATGTTACCCAACTTTTCTGGACGCTGGATAGACTATGCAGAGTCAAGAAAAGCTGGGTGATGCCCAGCTGTTCTATGATAAATATAACTGGGTGCCACTTGTGGGGGATAGGGTGTCACCCAGCTTTTCTGGATGCTGAATTGGCTATGTATGTGTGTAATGTTTGTTTTTTTACAGGTTTCACTTTTAGAGCCAAGTAACCACCAGAAGTGGACGATTTGCTTCTAGGGCAGCTGCAGGCTGATATATTAAGCATGGGAAGAGACTAGTATCCATGGACCTTCCCATTCTGATAGTATCAGGCTGCAGCTATCAGTTTTACCATGACTGGCTATGGAAAAAAGGGGGGACCACGTCGTTTTTTTCTCCAGAAAATTATTTATTAAGAATCTAAATATAGGCATTCCATGTAATGATTACAGTAGTTTCCCATTTTTGGTTTCTCAATAAATAAATGAATTAAAAAAAAAAAAAGATGTGTAATCCCCCATTTCCGATAACCAGCCAGGGTAAAACTGACAACTACAGCTTGATACTTTCAGGATGGAAAGATCCATGGATACTGGTCCCTTCCTACTTCGCACCACAGAAGCGGACCAACACTTCTGAAGTTTATCCAGCTTTTCCTAGTAACTCTGGTGCATTGGGGGCTGGGGTAATAGTTACAGGGGCCCCAAAGGGGGGTACAACCGGACTGCACCGGGGCCGGGGGGGTCTGGAAGCCAGGGGGGCCCGCCGCCCCCCGCCGGGGAAGCCCGGCCCCCCTGGGTTCACTGGGTCTCCTTAATTGTATAGTTGCGACGGCCTACAAATTTGATTACAGAGGGGCAGGGGAAACTGTGCCTCCCCGCCCCTGCCCTACCGCTTGCAGGCGGCGCGCGGGGAAAAGCGTCACCCGCCCCGCCTGCGCGCTTCTGTTTTCCCGGGCCCCCCCTCGGTTTAGGGTTTGGGGCGAGGGACCCGGGGAGCGCCCAGGGGAGTAAGTACCTACGGGGCCCCGGGGGGGGAGGAGAAAACAAGCTAAGGGGGGCCCGGGGGGGGGGAGAAACTACAGCACAGGGGGGGGGGGAGGAGAAAATACAGTACAGGGGTGGGGGGGGGGGGAAAACACAGTCAAGGGGGCCCCTGGATGGGGGGGGGGGAAATACAGCCGGGGGCCCCCAATAATGGGGGGAAAAATCGCCCAAGGGGCCCCAAATGGGGGGGGAAAACCCTACAGGGGGCCCCCAATAGGGGGGGAAACGCCTACAGGGGCCCCAAAACGGGGGGGAAACTACGCTACAGGGGCCCCAAAAACCCGGGGGGGGAAATCCTAAGGGGGCCCCCAATACTGGGGGGGGGAAAAAACCCTACAGGGGGCCCCCAAATTGGGGGGGGGAAATACGCCACAGGGGGGCCCCCAAAACTGGGGGGAAAACTACCCTACAGGGGCCCCTAATAGGGGGGGAAAAATAAGCTAAAGGGGGCCCCAATAGGGGGGGGAAAATAAACCCCACAGGGGGCCCCTAATTCTGGGGGGGAAATATGCCCACAGGGGGGCCCTAAAATGGGGGGGAAAATCGCCCCAAAGGGGGGCCCCAATAAATGGGGGGAAACTAGCCACAGGGGGCCCCCAAAACTGGGGGGGGGGAAAAGGTAAGGGGCCCCCAATATGGGGGGGGGGGGGGAAATATGCCTACAGGGGCCCCAATAGGGGGGGGGGGGAACATCCTACAGGGGCCCCAAGACTGGGGGGGAATTTGTCTCAGGGGCCTAATGCTGGGGGGGAACTATTGCCTAAGGGGCCATAATGACGGGGGGGGAAATTTGCCCAAGGGGGGCCTTAAAAGACGGGGGGGAATTTTGCCTACGGGGGCCCCTTTAAAAGGGGGGAACATTTCCTACAGGGGGCCCTAAAACGGGGGGAACTATTTTACGGGGGCCTAATGACGGGGGAACTATTTTCCTACAGGGGGGCCCAATCTAAAAGGGGGGACATTCTGCCTACAGGGGGGCCCCAATTTAAGGGGGGGGATATTTTTCCCAAAAGGGGCCCTAAAACAGGGGGGGGACTATTTTTGCTTACGGGGGGGCCTAATCTCAGAGGGAACATTTTGCCTACGGGGGGCCCCCAATTAAAAGGGGAAAATTCTGCCTCAGGGGGGGGCCCAAAACTACAGGGGGGGTATTCTCCTACCGGGGGGGCCCCAATCACAGAGGAACTATTTGCCAAGGGGGCCCAACACAGGGGACTATTCTGCTACAGGGGGCCTAATTCAGGGGGGTTTTCTGTACAGGGGGGGCCCAATCTCGGGGGGGACTATTCGCCACAGGGGGGCCCCCATTACGGAGGGGGGTTTTCTGCCTAAGGGGGCCCTTTTAATTCAGGGGGGGGGTTTTTCGCCACAGGGGGCCTAATTTTTCAGGGGGGGGGGTTTTTCTGCCCACAGGGGGCCCCTAATTAAGGAGGGGGACTATCGCCTACAGGGGGGGGGAAATCTGCCTACAAGGGGGCCTAACTACCGGGGGGACTATTTTTTCAGGGCCCCAACTATATGAGGGGGACGATTCGGGTAAGGGGACTCAAAACTACATGGGGGAATTCTGCCCCACAGGGGGTCCCAATTTACAGGGGGGGGGGATATTCTGCCTAAAGGGGGCCCCAAACTACGGGGGGGGGTTATTCTGCCTACAGGGGGGCCCTAATCTAAAGAGGGAACTATCTGCTAAGGGGGGCCCCAATCTAAGGAACTTTCGCCCCACGGGGGGGCCCCAATCTACGGGGGGGTTATTCTGCCTAAGGGGGGCCAAATCTACAGGGGAATTTCTGCCCACAGGGGGGCCCAATCTAAGGGGATATTCTGCCCACAGGGGGCCCCAATTACGGGGGGGGGTTTTTTTTGCCTACAGGGGGGCCCCCAAACTACGGGGGGGGGGAATTCTGCCTACAGGGGGCCCAAACTACAGGAGGGGGTTATTGCCTACAGGGGGGGCCCCCAAACTACGGGGGGGGTTTTCGTAAGGGGGGGCCCAATTTACAGGAGGGGGTTATTCTGCTACAGGGGGCCCCCAATTTTTAAAAGGGGACTATTCGTCCCAGGGGGGGGGGACTATCTGCCCACAAGGGGGGCCCAAACTACCGGGGGATATTTTTCCTACAGGGGGGGCCCCTAATCTTATAGGGGGACGATTTGCACAGGGGAGTCAACTACTTGGGGGGGTATTTTGCACAGGGGGTTAATTAAGGGGGGGGATATTCTGCCTAAAGGGGGGGGCCTAATTTACAAGGGGGGACTATTTCCCACAAGGGGCCCCAATCTACAGGGGGGGAATATTTTTGCTACAAAGGGGCTAGGGGTTTTTGTTGTAAATTACAGGACAGTGGACGAGTAATCATCATGGAGTCTGGACCCCAATACAGAAGAAAAGGGGAAAGGAAAGACTCATAACAAGATGTCACCTTGAGGCCTAAATGTAGTAAACATTTGCAAAACCCCGTAAAAGGGATCTACCATAAGGGGCCTGTATGGAGGAAAAATTGGTTTTGGTGTATGGTTTATAAAACTAAAAAGTATGGGGGTATTGGTTTTGTCAATAACATTTTGGTGGGGCTAATCAATTTTTAGAATTTGTATATTGTTGCATGGCAATATTTGGTCTAGGTATACTGGCTTTGCCCTAACATTATAAAGGGGACTGTGGAGGGATTTTTCTGACTTTTTATCCCCCAAGAATAAAAACCAAAAACAATGGCACAAATTTATTTTTTTTTTGTGACCCCAAAAAACATTTTTTTTTTTTTTTCTGGGGGGGCGAGGTTTGGGGCGGGGAATGGGGGGGGGCGGTGTCGGGGGTGACGGGGGAAGGGGGGGACAGGGGGTTGGGCGGCCGGGGGGGGGGAGGGGGGCCCAACGCCCATGTAGGGGGCCCCCAAATTTCGACGGCGGGGCCCAATAGTTAATGGGGTTGGTGTCGCCTTGGGGTGACAACAAACACCCTTGGGGTTTACACCAAAAGGACAATAGAATGGGAGGGTTCCAGATCTTTATTAAACAATGGAAAAAAGAAAAAAAAAAACCTGAAATAAACATAGAAAAAGCTTTTATTTAAAAAAAATACCCCCCAAAAAATTTCCTCTTTTGACATTTTATAAAAATCAATCCAAACCCGGTCCGACAAGCCCAAAGGGGAAAAACCTGAAAAAATAAAAAGTCAAAAACAGACAATAAACCCTCTTTGCCCCATAAAATATCCCTGGGGGCTCCAGGTCGAAGTTCAACCCTGCAAAATGTGTTTTCTTGGGGTAAAACCCCACAGCCCAAAACAAGCCCAGTGGGATGGTCCTATGCTCCCCACCAATGAGATTGTAAGCTGTGCTCTGTACGTCTCTCTCCCGCCAATCCCCCACCATTGTGTCATGCATCCTAGTGCCTACACAAAATACAACCCCCAACTATCACCCTATAGCCCTCTCACCCCCACCTATCACCATATCTATAACCTTCACCTATCACCCCAAAATCCCATCACCTCCACCCCAGCTCCTCTTATTACGCCATAGCCCCACTACCTCCACCTATCACCTCATAAACTCACCTCCACCTATAACTCCCCACCACCACCTCCTATCACCCCATAAACTCTTCACCTCCACCTATTACCCCATGTGGAGTTTGTACAGAGAAAGAAAGTGCTGGAAAATTTGAATTCTGACATGTTTGGTATATTCTGCAGGAATGAGTCATGGCCATGAGAAGTCGTCATGGCGGTCTAGACAGGATGTAGAAGAAAAGCGAAAGAGAACAACTCCAGTCATAGAGGACATCTAGGTGCAACTGCACTGTAATCACTTATATGTCTGCAGAGTCTGTGTACAATGGTATGTACCACTATATGGTCACTCTATGTAGGTAATACACAGTCTGCAGAGCCTGTGTACACTAGTATCTACCACTATATGGTCAATGTATGGAGGTAATTTACAGTCTGCAGAGTCTGTGTACACCGGTATCTACCACTATATGGTCACTGTATGGAGGTAATATGCAGTCTACAGACCCTGGGTACACTGGGACCTACCATTATATGGTCACTGTATGTAGGTAATATACAGTCTGCAGAGCCTGTGTACACTGGTAGTAGTGTAATGGTTCAGGTTCAGGCACAGCTTGGTGACATCTACCAACCCTCCTGGATGCTGAATAGACTATCGAACATCCGGGACTTTCCCCAAAACCCCCTAAATAGCTTATTTCCCAAACTGTTCCATTGGTTGTAGGGGGGTGGCCTTTTCTAAAGAGGGGGTGTGCCTTGATATAAGGAGGGTGTGGTTTATGGGTGCTGCTGCATTGAATCTCTCTTATTGCCATTTTCAAAAGTTGGCAAGTATGAATGACCTTCTGGACAGCAAGACACCATATAGAGTTTTCCTCAAAGGCCTTTTCTGTCTGTATTTACTTCTGCATCCACTTACATGCAAACCAGGAGGTACTTAGCTATGTCTGTCCTCAGCATCAGCCTCTGGAAAGCCTGTTCTAATTTAATTATGATGTGCATAAAATAGTTAAGGGAAGTGAATCACAATAAATAATACAGTGATCCCTCAAGTACCAATGGTCTCAGAATACAACAGGGATAGATGTATTAAAATTGTCCCAGACTAGGCAGTTGTACATCTCGTTAGGTTAGTGTAGCATTCATCAGTATGTATGGAAGTGTCTTACAGCACTATCTAAACGTTTCCCTTTATGAGACAAGTTTATATGTGCCAAAATAGTGCCTGAGACAAATTTTGTTTCAGCCTCGCCATTTTGAAAATGTCATGGATTAGTACTCCATTTTTGCGAAACATTCTGTTGAGCAACATTCAGAAATGTGTCTAATCTTGTGAATGTGGCGTGACAAACCCCCCCCTCTTGTTATGTTGATAAGACACAGCAGGAAGTGACATCACCATGCTGACCAGGCTGCTGTAGCAGAAAGAACTAGTCAGTAATCTAGTGAATCTTGTATATGCAAGCAGGAGATAAGAAATGCTCTAGCTCTGACATTAAGCAAAATAAGAACAGCAAAGTATTTGGTAATAATCTTTATTTACCTTTGTCTACATGTTTAAACCTTATCAATGTGGTCAGAATACCCCTTTAATCTTCATTTTGCATTATGTTTGTGACATTTTGGGACTTCAGAACCAATAAGCAATTTTTCATATAGTTATGATTTCAAGATACAGTGGTCGTCCTGGAACCAATTAAGCTACATAAACACAACATATGTTAAAATGCCGTCCAATATCTGACAGCATTTTAACATTGTAAAAAAAAATCCCAAATAGCTTGGAACCTCCGGCACCAAAAATCTGATATAAAAACATATCCTTTATTTCAAAATTGTGTTAAAAAAGTTCAGGGGTCTCCAAAACTTTCGGTGAGCACTAACTTTTTCTTTCGGATATATTTTGAGCATTTTAACATTGCTGGACCGATTTGTGTTAAAACTGCGGTTGGTTTTCGGATTTGCCGTCAGCCTCTGGCAGAATATCCAACATTTTTTACAATCGATTTTAAAAAATCTGTGCTGTGTAAACTACAGCACTGATTTTTTATTGCTGTCTATGCAGCACAGTGTACCGTTGGATTTTCAGCGAATTCAGTATTTAGAATCTGACGAAAATCCAACAGTATTAGGGTGCGTTCACACGGCAGAGGACAAATACCGGTCAGTTTATCTGACCGGTATTTGTCCGGTTTGTGTGCCGTGCACACGGCCACGGGGGGATGGCTTTTCTCCGCGATGAGCGGAGAAAAGCCCCTACCCTTCCCATTGATATGTTCATATTCCATCCGAAAACCGGACAGAAGAATGTGCATGTAGAATGTTAGTCGGGCGGCCCGCGGGCGGAAAAACCGCCAAGCGGAAAACCCGCCAGGCGGAAAACCCGTGCAGTGGGGACTGCTGCACGGGTTTTCCATAGGCACCCATTGTGCTCATTTGTGGCCGGTATTTCAGGCGGTCTGCAAATCCGCAAACCGTCTGAAAAAACGGCCGAAAACCCGTGCCATGGGGACATGCCCTTACCGTGCTGTGTAGAAATAGCCTTAATATTATATTTTGAGGAGGTATAGTTGTACAAAAGAAGAGGGTTATGGGGTTAATATTTCCCCCTTGAGCACTGGGTGTCCTAGTTATATGCTCCAGCTGCCAGGCTTTGTGTCCCAAATCATGACAGCATCTAGAAAACTCACTGCCCCTCACTCCCCTGCTGGCATGGTAATATTGATGGCTTAATGCGAGCAGGCAGCAGAGATTGCTGCTTGTCCTTGATGCCTGCAGAACAGCGTGTGCATCTATTCCTATGCACTGATATGGAGGCACAGTTTCTATTAAAACACTTGTCCATTTCCCTAAATGCAAAGAATTAACTACTTCATAGTCTTGTTTATTCATTTTCTCATTACTACTTACAGCCCCTTGAAGATATCTTTTCTGTTCTAGTGACATGTCACCCCCTCATTTGAGTTCAGCCCACCAAGTATCTTGTAAGTAATCATATTAGGAAGCTATTACCAGGACTAGATAGTGAATTTGAGAACAGAAGCTGGTTTTCCCTTACACACTCTTCTCGTACCCCTTAGGGATCGTTCCTATTGTACAAATCCCATTCCCCCCACTGTGAAGGCGGTTGTCAATGTGTCATTGTTCTTCATCCAGGGATAGACATGTGGCCTCGATCAGTGACAACCAGTGCCGGCCCTCAAGACCAATCTGCTTTTATTCAGCAGGAAAAACACATTCCTTTATAAATATAAACATCTTGGGGTTTGTTTGAGGCAAACATCACATGACGGTGGCGGCGGGTGCAGACCTCGGTGTGACTGCCGAGCTCGTCTTCAAACACACCCTAATTCCTTGGCTTCTATTCTCCTGCTCAGCTGTCTCACAGACTAACAGTGTTGGAATGTCCCGTCAGAAAGCTCCAAAAGAGCTCTTAATACAAAAGGGCCCCAATGGTCCCATCAGAACAAAACTCCATTTGCAGCTGACCTTAGAAACAATTCATTTTTTTTTTTTTTAAACATAATTTTTATTCAATTTTTCAAAAACAAAAACATCATAAACCGTCCAATAGATAGTTACCACTTGATACACAAAGAAATCATATACGGCCCCATTACTTCAGATAAGAAAAGTACTAAGCAATGAAAGTACAAAATAGCACTAATGACATTCTTTGGTATATAATAATAAGAATGAAGCAAAAGACAGCTCCATCTTCACTAAAGAAAGAAACAAAAAATAATAATAAAAAGTAAGCACCCCCCCCCCCCAAAAAAAACCAGAACAACCCCAGAACAGTGGTACCCATACATGTATAAGAGACATAACACATGCACCTACACCACCGGCCACTTTATTAGGTCACCATGCTAGTAACGGGTTGGACCCCCTTTTGCCCCTTCAGAACTGCCTCAATTCTTCTGGCATAGATTCCACAAGGTGTTGCAAAAGATGCTCATTGGTACCAGGGCCCAAAGAGTGCCAAGAAAATATTCCCACACCATGAACCACCCACCACCAGCCTGAACCGTTGATACAAGGCAGGATGGATCCATGCTTTCATGTTGTTGACGCCAAATTCTGACCCTACCATCCCAATGTCGCAGCAGAAATCGAGACTCAAAACAGACCAGGCAAGTTTTCCAATCTTCTACTGTCCAATTTCGATGAGCTGGGCAAAAATTTGGGGCCTCAGTTCCTGTTCTTAGCTGAAAGGAGTGGCACCCGTGTGGTCTTCTGCTGCTGTACCCTTTTGCCTCAAAGTTCGCCGTACTGTGCGTTCAAAAGATCCTTCTGCCTACCTTGGTTGTTAACGGGTGGCTATTTGAGTTTACTGTTGCCTTTCTATCAGCTTGAACCAGTCTGCCCATTCTCCTTTGACCTCTGGCATCAACAAGCAAATTTCCGCCACAGGACTGCCGCTCACTGGATGTTTTTCTTTTTCGGACCATTCTCTGTAAACCCTAGAGATGGTTGTGCGTGAAATCCCAGGAATCGCGTTTCCCGAATACTCAGAAACCCAGCCCTTCGGCACCAAAAAACCTGCCCGTTCAAAAGGCACTCAAATCACCTTTCTTCCCCCATACTGATGCTCGGTTTGAACTGCAGGAGATTGTCTTGGCCATGTCTACATACCTAAATGCACTGAGTTTTCCGCCATGTGATTGGCTGATTAGAAATAAGTGTTTTAAAGAGGTGGGGCAGTTTTTACCTAAAAATGGCCGGTGAGT
>JAODAL010036274.1:0-41893 GCA_025379985.1 Phyllomedusa bahiana
GGGGCCGAGCAAATGCGGGGTGCAGAGGCGGCAGCCGGTGGAGGCAGACGGTCGCCAGTTCTGAAATCATGGCCGCTAGCTGGTCGATACGCTGGCTCTGCTGGGCGACGGCCGTCGGAGCGTCCCGGAAAATGGGGCAGAGGTACCCTGGGGAATCCATGGCCAGTCTGTACTGTAACGGAGGAGTGGATCCGCTGGGCCAACCAAGCGATGATAGCTAAGCCATGCCAGGAACGGAGTCTAAGTAGCCCCCGGTTTTCACCAGAGCCCGCCGCAAAGCGGGATGGACTTGCTGCGGCGTGAGGCTACCAGGTTGTTACCCCTGACGTGACTTGCTTGCGATGGGGGCCCGGGGGTACAGCGTGGTCAAAGTCGTAATCCGGGGCGTAGTCGGGACAGGCAGAAGGTCAGGGCAGGCGGCAGAGGTCTGGTCAGGGGGCAGGCAGACGGTCAGGGCAGGCGGCAAACAGCAAGGTCAGGAAACGTACAGGCGGACTGGTACACGGGAAATCAAGACTGAACTCAACACACTCTAAACGCTCCAAAACACACCAACAGACTGGCAGCGAGTGCTAGGGACGTCTACCATATATAGGACCAGGGGGCCCGTCAATTAACCAATTAAAGCAGGGATTATGGCCGCGCGCGGCTGTCAGAGCTGGAGACAGGAGCGGGGACGGGTAAGTACGGGGTTTCCAGCCCTAAGCAGAAGGACCACGGTGCGGGCAGCCGCGACCGTGCCGGCCCCGTGCACACAGGGAAAGGCCGCGGCGAGCTGCGGCGCCGCGCGCCGTGACACCGCTCCTCAAGACCTCCCCTTTGCTCCCCTTATCAGCTCCACACACAACCGTCTCCAAGACTTCTCCGTGCTTCACCCCACACTCTGGAACTCACTGCCCCAACACCCTCAACTCTTCTCCACTTTCCCCCAGTTCAAAGCAACCTAAAACCCATTTCTTCAGGCTTGCCAATAACCTTCACTAAACTTGTCACTACTTCCTCCACAACATGTCTACCCCTCACCTCCTGTCTCTTTCCCCCCCTTGTAGATTGTAAGCCCTCGCGGTAGGGTCCTCTCTCCCTTTGTCGTGCCAATTGTCATTATCCCTTATCACTGTAATCGTTTGACTTATGTAATGTATGTAACCCCCTCGAATGTACAGCGCCCTGGAATCAATGGCGCTTTAAAATAAATAATAATAATAATAATAATAATAATAATTTCACCTTAATGCTTGGTCTTGGGTAGTACTTCCATCATTTTGTTTTTTAATTTATTCAAATAAAATTATTTTCTAGAATTTACATAAAATTTGTGTGTAGGTATATATATATATATATATATATATATATATAATATATATATAATATATAATAATATATATATATATATATATACAGTCATATGAAAAAGTTTGGGCACTCCTATTAATCTTAATCATTTTTAGTTCTAAATATTTGGTTTTTTCAACCCCCTTTTTCAATTTGAATATAAAATAACTGATGGAACAGTAATATTTCTGGATTGAATGGGGTTTATTGTACAACACAAAATGTGCTATTAGAATATCAAATTGAAATGGCTGTTCAAACACCCAAAATATTTAGAACTAAAAATGATTTAGTTTAATAGGGTCCCCCAACTTTTTCATATACTGTAAAAAAATTTAAATTATATATATATATAAAAATATATATAATATATATATAATATATAATACATCTGACCCAGCCCCTTATTAGCTCCTCTCTCTCTCTGCATTTTTTTTATTAGATTTTAAAAACACACTCCCCTTTTAGGTGGCTTCCACGCCAACGTTCATACATGTTGCCCTAGTATCTCAGGTACATATCTCCGAGACAGGTGACATAGTTCTGGTGACCTCTTCAATTAACAAATGGTTTTGGGTAAGGTGAGGGTCAGCACCTTTGGGCCGTTCCCCTTTATAGAACAAACTCCAACATTAGGCTCTGTCACCTGCACAAAAAACGTCCCTTTTTCAGCGTTTTTCGTTTTCTAATAACCTGGAAAAAAAGACGTAATTTTCTCCCATAGCTCAATTAAAAACGCCGCTGTCTACACTGACTTCTTTTTTTTGTCGTTTTTTTTTACTGGGCGTATTTTTTCAACATGCCCAAAAAACGCCAGAGCAGGGCAGAAAATTTCTACAGGATCTATGTAAACCCGGACGTTTTTTTCCACGATTTTTTTAAAGAAAAACCCTCCCAGGGGACCCAAGTCCCCCTAAGTGGGGGTTAATAAAGCTTATATCTTATAAATTTGCTTACAAATGTCTGATGTCCTTTTTTTGTACCTTTTGAAATTTAAAATATCATGCTTTGGTCCGCTAACATTTTTTGGACAATTATTTTTTTTTCGCTAAAAAATACGTTTTTTTTTACAGTTTTTTGGCATCAGAATCTGTTTTTTTTTACATTTTTTTGATGCAAAAAATCCTTTTTTAAACATATTTTGGCGCAAAAAAAGGTTATCCGCTACTGATGCTGAAAAAAAGTTTTTTACGGATTTTGGGGGCCAGAATCCTTTTTTTTTTTTTTTTCGGATTTTGGTGTTAAAATCCTTTTCTTAACATTTTTTGGCGCTAATAAATTATCCGTTCTGACCCCGAAATACGTTTTTTTTTTTTTTTTGGGCACTAAAATAATTTTTTTTTTACAGATTTTGGTACTAAAAAATAGAAGGGGCCGAAATTTCTCAAAAATTGGTTCGGTCACTTCGCCAAATTTCCCGAAAAAAAATAAATTGGGTCCAATTATTCGGAGAATTGCGTTAAAAAACAGCTTTTTCCAGGTGAAAGAGCCTGCAGGGTGCTGTGAACTTTGTGCCAGTTAAAATTGAGGGGGCTTGGTTTGGTCCAAACAATGTTGTGTTTTATTTAAAGCAATGACTGCCGTTGCTTCTTAGAATCGCTTTACTAAAAAAATTCCCTGGGCACTTAAGGGGAAAAAAACTGACCAAAAAAATAAAGGGGGGGAAGCACCTGATAAAGCCTGGCAGCGACAGCTGGAAAAAAAAAAAAAGGAGAGCTCAAGGGCAAAATAGTGACAGAGTGTGGAGGGGGGGAAACCAGGTGGGGGCAAAAGCCACCGGGCCACCCAAAATAAAAGGTTTTTTCCCAGCCCCCCTGGAAGGGCAAATGAAAATTCGGGGTGGCAAAAACAGGATGGGCCACAGAGTGGCAAAATGACCAGGTGGGGGTCACGGAGACCCCACGGGCCGCATGGGGTCAACGGGGCACTGAATTTAGGGTGGCAAAAAACGGGAGTGGGCCCGGGGACAATGACCGTGTGGGGGGCACGCAGCAGCAACATGGGGCAGACAGTGCAAAATGACTTCGGGAGGTGGCAAAACAAGAGTAGGCCACAGAGGGGCACAAGACACATGTGGAGGGCCCCCCCGGCGGGGAAAAAGGGAAAAAGTTCATAAAAAAAGGGGGGGACAAGTGGCAAATAACAGTTGGGGGTACGGGAGAAAAGCACGAATGAAGGGTTTTTGGGAAAAAAACAGTGGGCCAACAAAATGACCATTGGACCGGGGAAAAAACGGGCCGCCCAAAAAAAAAAAGGGGCCACAGAGGGGCACAATGACAAGGTGGGGAGGACACGGTCAGCGGGGCAAAGCAGGGGGGTTTCCCAGGGGGTCCGTGGCACAATGACATTTGGAGGTGGCAAAAAAAGGAGTAGGCCCGAGGGGCCCCACAATGACAGGTGGGGAGGCACGGCACCCAACATGAGGTAAGGCCGTGGCCAATGACATTCTGGAGGTGGCAAAAACAAGTAGGCCACAAAGTGGCCCCAAAGACACAGTGGGGAGGGCCGGGCAGCAGCGCATGAGGTGGCAGGGCACAATGACATTCTGGAGTGAAAAACAGGAGTAGGCCACAGATTGGCACAATGACAAGGTGGAGGATGGGGCGACGGGCGGCAGGGGGAAAGGGGGGGCAAAACAAAGGAGTAAAAAAGAGTGGGGCCCAAACCCTTAAAAAGGGGGACAAGAAAAGTGTGGATGTCACGGCCCCACAACAGCAGCACAGCATGAGGTCATAGGTAAAAGACAGAGGGAGGGCAAGGCAGCAGCAGATTGGGTCAGGCAGGGGGCCAAAATGACATTCGGGAGGGGGAAAAAAACGGGGAAATAGGCCACAGAGTGGCACAATGACACAGGGGGAGGGCACGGCAGCAGACATGAGGTCAGGAGTGGAAAATGACATTCTGGGGTGGCAAACAGTGTAGGGGCACCAAACAGGGGAGGGGGCCAACATGACGGGGGAAAAAATGGGGGTGGAGTTGGGGGGAAATAGGGGGGGGCAGCAGCATGAGGTCGAAGTGGCCAAGACATTCTGGAGGTGGCAAAAATATGGGCCACAGGGGGCACAATGACAGGAGTGGAGGTAGGGCGGCGGGGAAAGCAACAGCATGGGGTCAAGAGGGGAAACAAGGGACACAGTGTGGAGCACGGCACCCAACAGCAGCAGCACATGAGGTCATAGATGGCACAATGACAGAAGGGGAGGGAAAGGGCGCCGCTGGGGTCAGGCATGGCACAATGACTTTCTGGGGGTGGCAAAACAGAGTGGGGCCAAGAGTGGCACAAGACAGAGAGTGGAGGTGGAGGGCAGCGCACATGAGGTCAGAAGTGGCACAAAATGACCTTCTGGAGGGGGCAAAAATGTAGCCAAGAGTGGGCCCTGACAGAGAGTGGAGGTGAATTTTGGCAGCAGCATGGGGTCAGACAGGGGCACAATGCTTTTGGAGGTGGAAAAAAAAGGAGTAGGCCACAAGGGGCAAAATGACAAGAGTGGAGGTGCCCGGCGGCAGGAGAACAGCATGAGGTCAGAGAGTGGCACAATACAAAGTGTGGATTTTTGGCACCGAAACCCAGCACCCAGAAAAATGAGGGTTAGATGCACAATGAAAAGGGGTTTGGGGGGGTGGCAATACCAGCCCCCTGGAAAAAGATGGTTGGTGCAGTTGGAGAAATTTCAGAAAGATGTGGGCATAGGGGTTGGGGGGCCTAAAATAGTGGTTTGGGCAGGTAGTTTGAACCCGACTATTTCTCAGTTTGGTAGGGTAGGGCTGATGTATCTGACCCAAAGGGCATTGGTGTGGGGAAAATCCTGGCCACCCCCGATTATCTTGACAAAGGTCATCTTTCCACTTTCCTGGAAAAAGGGGTTCCCCTTGGGGGAAAACGAGGGCCCCCCGCTGCATAACACCCTTGATGCCCACACTGGCGGGACGCAGCTTCTACTGAAACTCAGCAATTTGCGCCACACCCCATTTGACGCCAGTGTCCGCGGTTCTTCAAAACTGGGGTCAGAGTGCTGCCCAAGTAGGCCCCACCTGGGGGTTCAGGGCTGCCCCAGGTCCCTTGTTGCTGGCGCTCCCTCCTCATAGGGGGGAAGGAAGTGCTCACATGATCCAGACAGGTTGCTGCTGTGGAGCTGGTACTGTCCTACCCCCCCCCCCCCCAGCACCGGGCTTGTACGTGAGATGGGGAAACCCCCCCCGAGACGTCAGAGGGGGGCGAGCCACACATAGGGCGGCAAACTGACTAGGGAGGATTTCCCTATAGTATTTGATTTTGTCCCCCCTCTCATACTTGGGAAAAGGCTCCATTTTGGAAAAAGTGGGAAAGGGCCCAATAGGGGGGAAAGCCAGAAGTATCCCTCCCATGCTAAATATTGGCTGTCCTAGCCAGGCAGTCAGCATGCTGGGGAAATCTGCACAAGTGACTCCGAGGGGCCCTGCCCCCCATCTCCACTGTATACTGCCCGGTGCTTGGGGTCATTGCCTCGTCTTCCTCATCACATTTACCCCTCCAGCTCTCCTTCCTCCTCTCTTGTCCCGGGTAGAAAATCCCTCATTTCACCCAAAAATTGTTCTGCTCCAATGTCCTCCTCCTCCCCCTCCTCCATTTAGTCCCCCCCGGGACTCATGTGGCCGCAGATGTAGTCGCCAAAAATCTCCAGTCCCCTCCCCAGAAAGTTTTTTTCAGCATCGTTCCGGACTAAAAAGAAGTGGAATGACTTTATTCATCTGAAATCCTGGCGACTGAAAAATACGTGGCCCTCCTCGAAGGCCTCAAAAACGGCAGGTGTCACGCATAGCTGCCCTGGGGACTAAAGTTAACAGGGGGTCCTCCTTCCCCCGGATCATAAAAAAATTTAATGGCTTTCTTTTATCGTCGGTCCAACTGTGCGGCTAAATTTCCCAAGGGGGGAAAAACGCATATCAAGTGTGGGGGGGAGGCCTTTCTCCGCTGCATTCGGGAGGGTGCCCGGGCTTTGTAGGAGGGATGAAGTGCATTCACGTTTCCTGGCCAATTTCAAATCTTTGAAGATGGTAAAAGACTTCAGGAACCTTTTCACAACCGGATTGAACACATCCCATGCGGGGCAAATGGCCATCCCTCCTCGGGGCAGGCGGACACCAGTTTCCCCCCCTTTGTTGTCACCAGGGTTTATGATTTGTATTTGGCGCTAGAAAGCCACACATGATTTTTTGCTGCATGAGGGAGCAGTTCCCCCCTGTGGACTTGTTGCCGGGCAAGCCAATGTAGAAATGCGTGACACCGCTGTGCCTACAATTGGTTTGATGGAGCAGTACTTGTGGAGGTAGATGGTGGTGGTGGTGGAGGAGGAGGAGGGACATTGGGGGCAGGAGCCCGTTTGAAAAGTGGAGGAGGGAAAACGGGTCTCCGCCAAGTTGTTTGGGGTGCCTGGGCAGGAAGACATTCCCCCAAAGGGGGCCATAAAGGACTGTACGGCCCCGACCCTGTTACAGCTCCCGACTCCGCGGGTTCCGGGACCTTGGAACAAACCGATAAGCTCAAGGACTGGCCACCTTCTTTCCAAAAATTTTTGAAGGGTGGTACTGCCTTTTTGGAAAAGAAATTTTGGCTTGGAATTCCATCTCGCTCGGCACAAACCATTAGTTTCTGAATGGTCAGATCCACCATTTGGAAAGGGGGACTGCAGTACCCAAAAATTGGACAGGAGCACGGGCAGCTGCCTGCACCTTAAGGGTGCTGGCGCATGCTGTTGTCTCTTTGCAACGCCTCGTGAACGACTGCTGGGGCCAAAAGAGGAGGGGCAGGAGATTGGACCCGGGAATGATGTCAAAGAGAAACAGCTCCCTTCTGCAGAGGTGGTGGAGCCTTGACTGGCTGCAATGGCATGCGTGTCACTTGGCGCTGCTGCTGCTGCGGCGGCAGGATGGACCACCACATCTGAGCCACGTTTCTCCCAGGCCACCGGATGGTGACGCTGCATGTGTTGACGCAGGTCCGTGGTGCCAACGTTCGCTCCCTTGCCATGCGTCACTTTCTGCCCACAGATTCGACATATACCCATATTCGGCTCCTCCAGTGTCTTAGCAAAGAACTGCCACACCGCCGAGTAGCTGATTTTACCGCCAATGCTCCGCACTGAGTGACTACTGCTGCCGCTGCCTCGCTGAGCCCCTGTGCCGCTACTTTCTTGAACCTGCGAAGCGGGTTTTCTACCCCGTGGCCGCTTGGCTCCCGACCTCACACTGCTGCTATCCTGCTGACTCACGGCCACACAACCCACTTGCTGGCTGCGCCGCTGCCTGACACGCAAGCTGACGCCCTCTTCTCCTGACGATGATGAAGCCCTTGCCTCACCCGGTTCGCAAGTGCGGTCGGCTAAATCATCATCTATTTGTGTTTCATCGTCACTGCTGTCCTCATCACCGGTCTTGGTATGCAAAGGCTGACCCCTAACAACATGACCTCCCATGCCACTCTCCACATCTATACTTTGCCGCCTACTGCAAGAAGCAGGGGATATTAGCCCCATTTCTTCGCTGCCAAGTAGCTGCTGACTGCCCTCTTCAAATTGTTCATCCTTGCTAAATAGTGGCGCTGAGCCCAGACCACATAGTAGATCTCTGGCTGAGGGAACCGCATGGGACAGAGACGGGTTGAGGACAGGTGAGGGCCGCTGACCCGCTCCCGGGCCATGCCAACTAAGGGTTGTGTCTGACGTTCCCACCGACTCTTGGCTGGGGTTGTCAGATGTCATCTGGGAGGAAGTGGATGACCTAGTCAACCAATCAAGAACCCTTGGGTTGCTAGTCAGTACACGGCCGCTAGATGACAGCGGCAGTTGTGGCCTCACCGAGTGACCCCTGCTGCGACGTCCCCTTGCTGTGCTTCGACCTGGGCCTGCTCCAGGAATGTTTGACCACTGCCACTCGCAGGTGCAGAGCCTGCCACCTCTCTGTCTGACATACTGTTTGTTCTAAAATGTACAGACACTGTTTGATGAAGATATCTGTATATGATAAATACACACCCTGTATTTGACTCCAAATGAACCCAGTAACAAGCTTGGGTAACCCTTGGATATAAATTGCGCTCCACAAATGGCCAGGAAAAATTTACTTGTATGTGCCGTTTAAAAACTGTGTATTTTACTGAATTTAAAAGCACAAACAGGCTTAATTAGGCTATGTTCACACGGCTTATTTCGGGGCGTATTTACGGACGTTTTTATGTCCGCAAATACGTCCCGAAATACGTTTCAAATACATGTCACAAAGTGTGGCACGTATTTTGCGTCGTAAATACATTCCCCACTCTTTATTATGGGGATTTTCATTGCAAAATACGCCTCATAAGTGACAGGGGACTTAATTTTACGATCGTATTTACGGACGTATTTACGCCCACAAATACGTCGCGAAAATACGCCTTGTGTGAATGACGAGGCTTATTTTACATTGGAATCAATGCTAATCTAATTGTTCATTGTTTTAAACGTATTTCGGGACGTATTTGCGGACGTAAATAAGTCCGTGAATACGTCCCGAAATAAGCCATGTGAACATAGCCTTAACCTTCGGATATGAATTATGCTACAGAATTTCTTCTGTGGCAGGGAAAAACAAAATTTCTTTTACTGAGTACAACTGCAGAAAAATACTTAGTTAACCCTTGGATGTAAATTGCGCAAAAGAATTGAGCAGCCAAAAACTACCAGCTTTGTAGCGTGTTACAATGGCGTGTATTTTACACTACACAACAAGAGGAAAACTTGTAATTAACCTTCGCTTGTGAATTATGCTACAGGAAAAATTTATTTTTTGCCGGTGAAAAAGACGGTTTATTTTAGTCACCACAACAGCAGAACAACACTTAATTAACCCCTGGATGTAAATTGAGCAAAAGAATTGAGCAACCAAAAACTACGAGCTTTGTAGCGTGTTACAATGGCGTGTATTTTACACTACACAACAAGAGGAAAACTTGTAATTAACCTTCGCTTGTGAATTATGCTACAGGAAAAATTTATTTTTTGCCGGTGAAAAAGACAGTTTATTTTAGTCACCACAACAGCAGAACAATGCTTAATTAACCCCTGGATGTAAATTGAGCAAAAGAATTGAGCAACCAAAAACTACGAGCTTTGTAGTGTGTTACAGTGGCGTGTATTTTACGCTACACAACAAGAGGAAAACTTCGCTTGTGAATTATGCTACAGAAAAAATGTATTTTTTGCAGGTGAAAAAGACAGTTTATTTTAGTCACCAGAACAACGCTTAATTAACCCCTGGATGTAAATTGCGCAAAAGAATTGAGCAGCCAAAAATGAAGTGGTATTTGTATTGTAAAAACGCTGTTTCTTTAAATGATACACAGGAACAGGCTTAGATCCCCCTTGGATATTCAATGTGCTGTGAGCAGATAGCATTAAAATGTATATGCAGCAGCACTGGACGCACACTGGACTTCAGATCCAATACCCCACAAAATCAGAAATAGAACATTAAGAGAAGCAGTCTCTGAGACAAGATGAGACACCCCCCAAAATCGCTGTATAAAAATCAGTTCTTTAGTATCAGCCACCATAAGCAGCTGCGGCAGCACCTTCCCTGATCAGTACAGTGAGAGGAGTGTGAGCTCCCAGAGTCGCGCCTGGACTCATATAGTGCGGTGACGTCACAGAATCCCGCCGGTCTCTGATTGGCTTCATCTCTGCACATGTCATGCAGGCTATGCCCTTCTTCCTCCCAGAGTGCTTTTCCCCATGTAACGCCATATGCTCGCAGCCATTTTATCAATCAAAAGCACACTTAGTTCACCCGAAGTACCCCAAACTTCGACTTCGTTCAGAACCGAAGTTTTCCTGAAATTCTAAACGAATTCCACTTCGTTAGAATCAATCCGCCCATCTCTACTAATAACGTTATCTCACCTCTGACGCCAAAAATACATGTTTTACAGATTTCGGCGCCAGAATCCGTTTTTTTTATGTCTTTTGGGGCTAAAATCCGTATCTTTACAAATTTTGGCGCTAATAAAGTGATCTAGCTTTTGACGCAAATAAATACATTTTTTACGGATTTAGGCGCTAGACTCTGTATTTTTACAGATTTTGACGCTAATAAAGTGATCTAGCTTTTGACACCAAAAAATTGTTTTTTTTACGGATTTTGGCGCCAGAATCCGTTTTTTTACGGATTTGGGCGCTAAGATCAATATCTTTAAAAATGTTGGCGCTAATAAAGTGATCTCGCTTCTGACACAAAAAATTTTTTTTTGTTACGGAATTTGGCGCAATAATGCGTTTTTTTGGGATTTTGCCGCTAAAATCCTTTTCTTTACAGATTTTGATGCTAATAAAGTTATCTTGCTGTATGCAAAGATAATGTGGGTTTTTGTGTATTTTGGTGCAAGAATTTGGTGCAAAATTTAATAAAGTAGTAGCACACAAAGGACAATGTGCTAACAATGGCTACAGTGATCTAAGGGAAGTGACTACTTAACATGTTTACTCCACCTGTAGGGTCTAGTTTACATCCAATGGCTTAATTTGTGCATACATTAAAAAGCAGAACAAAGACGCTCCAAAAAACGAAAAACGCGCCAAAAAACAAAAAACGCGCCAAAAAATGGATGTTTTTTCAGCTGCTTTTGACAGGCAGTGGACAGAAAACTCAGTTTCATGAATGTTTTTAGTAATTCGTTTTCAGGTCATTTGTTTGTCCACTGCAGTGTAGACATAGCCTTACTCTTTCCTTTCTTAAGTGAGAATGGAGCCTTAAAGAAGTATTCCCATCTCACTGATTAGCTTTAAACATGTAGACAAAGGTAAAAAAAAGATTATTGCCAAATACATTGCTTTTTTGATTTGACTTCATTTCAAAGCTAGGCTGGTTTTTATCTCCTGCTTGTTTACAGGTGGTTTCCTAGGCTGTGGAACACCTCTCTGTTCTAGCAGCGGTTAGGCTGGGTGACTACCTGCTGTGTCTTATCAGCAGAACATGAGCTTACTGAGAGAAACTTAAACCCGTTGGAATTACTGGGAGAGCTCAGTAGTCTAATGTCCTGCTGTTAGGTTAATACATGGATAAAAGTTTATCTTGGTAGCAAGTGCGTTTTTCTCTCTCACTAGGAGCTTTTTCTTGTGACAAATACAGCTCTGCTAGCTCACGTTTATAGCCAGACATCTTGTTTTGTCATTTATTTTCAAAACCCCTCCATCACCAATGTCCATCTAACAGGCTCAGCTAGAAACAGGAGCGAGTAGAGCTGAAATGTCAGTCACTGCCGTAGGGCGACTTACACAGGAAGTAGGAGCCTTAAGCAGGGAGGGAAGAGCAGCTTTTGTAAAAACAGCCAGATGAGAAAACCCTTTATTGATTTTGCTATCCCATAGAACAGGGCACATTATGGGCCACATGTATGAAAACTGTCTAGATCTAAAACACACTTTGTTGCCCATAGCAACCAATCAGCAAGCCCCTTTCATTTCATATAGTGCCCTGGAAAAATGAGAGGGGCGCTCTGATTGGTTGCTATGGTCAACAAAGTGAATTTTAGACCTAGACAGTTTTCATACATGAGCCCCTATGTTCTTAAACTATTTCTTCTGATATACCTGTTTTAGTAAAACAACAATTCTGAAGCATCTTCTCCGATAACTCTTTGTTGTGCAGAGTGTGTCCTTGCAAAGTCTGACATTGTCCAATCAATGCTGGCAGAGTGTGTGCATGGACACACCCCTTTGAACACTGGAATGGTAACACCCAGCTGACAGATTCAGCAATGTATTTCTAAAAGGAATAACAGAGGAACTGGACAACACAGAGTTATACGAGTTGATGCTCTAGAATTGTTATTTTACAGGGAACACAAGGATTTACTAAACTAGACGTGTCAGGAGATGTCACGGGTCCTCTTTAATGGATAACCTGTTGGTATCAAGTTTTGTAAGCAATCTAATAAAAATAATAGTTCCCATCAGCATTTCATTGTCACCTTTCATTGTCTGCATTCACATTTTTCTATCTTACCTTACTCTAGTTATAGCAGTTGTTTGGATCCGTTTTAGCCAAAGTTCTGACCCACGATCTTGATAATAGTTAATCCCTTCTGGTTACAAACACGGTGATGGTGTGCACTGGTTACATAGTGACAGTATGTAGGCGCAACTTCTGGTGTGTGGGCACCACTGTGAGGAACTGATTATTAAAAGGGGTTGTCTCACTACATTGATTTGTCCTGTTTTCTTGGTTTAATTTTTAATTCAGAGGTGTGTTTACTGGCTTCCACTAGGCTGCAGTAGAAGCAGGTCTGTTGCTATAGCAACCAGTGCTGGCAGCCTATCATGATAAATCAAACAGGTTTGTAGCTATAGCGACCTGAGGAGCTAATGTACATATGGATACATATTCGAAAGTGACTTGTTTTTGCAAGATCTTTAACACAGAAAGCAATCCTTGTAGTGAGACAACCCCTTTAAGCGCTTTTTCTTTTTATTACCTTATGTTTTAGGTGGTATGGTCCTAACAATAACATGGAATTATGAACCAGTTGGTTTATGTGGCCTTTCTGAGGACCACATATGACTGAGAGAAGCTGAGCTCTGTGACATATAACTTGATACGTTTTTTTTATCAGGATATCTGAGTAAAGAGGATAGTAAATCCTGACAGGACTCCTAGGAAAACCAATGAGAGTCCGGATTACCCTGCTCATAGAAGCTGACCGAACCTTCTCTGTATATCACTAAAATATTGCAATAGCATTCCCATGATACTGTGCATAACTTAAACTGCTTCAGTCTTCATAAAATAGGTAGACGTTGAAATACATCCTGGAATTAAGATTATTTAAAAACACAATACGACTAGGTCATTTGGACATTTTGGTCATTTCATTTTCTCAGCAGACATGTTCCAAGGTTGATTATTTTGTGTTCCTCAAGCTTAAAGGGGTTGCCTCACTACATCGATTCATCTTGCCTCAGTCCTGTTTTCTTGGTTTTACTTTGAATTCAGGGGTGTGTTTACTGGCTTCCACTAGGCTGCAGTAGAAGCCAGGTCTGTAGCAATAGCAACCAGTACTGGCAGCCTATCAGGAGAGATTGAACAGGTCTGTAGCTATAGCGACCTGAGGAGCTGATGCAGCCCATGTAAGAGGGGATATCTAGGAATAGGTAGGACACTGTTAATGGACACATATTGCAAGGTGACTTGTTTGTGCAAGTTCTTTCACAAAAAAAGCAATCCTTGTAGTGAGACAACCCCTTTAAGCAGATGTATCATCATCTCTTGGATGGAAACAGAATACCTTGAGGAAGATGATGTGACGTAAATACACGTCTTTTGCGAAAAATCAATGGCCAAAATGTTCTATGCAGTATTTTGATGTTTATGTGGACTGATGGCACCCATTTACATAAATTATTTTGAGAGCGCAGGACTTCTCTTCATTGCATAGCCTTCTCTGTGTACACACATTGACACAGGACTGTTAAAGAATTGTGCCACATAAGACATTTATCATCTATCCACAGGATATGTGATAAATGGCTGATTGCTGGGGGTCTCACTGATAACTAAAATGGGGTCCCTGACTCGTATAGCGAGAAAGGCTTTGAATAGAGCAGCGGTTGAACATATACACTGCTGTTTGAAAGTCTATTGGGAGACATGGGGATAGCAGTGTCTTCTTTAGCCCCCTAACGCCAAGGCCTTTTTTTCACATTTGTTTTTACCTCCTCGCCTTCCCACGGCCATAACTTTTTTTTATTTTTTCTCTACATAGACATATGATGTCATAAGATGTACTTTCTAATGGTGTCATTCATCGTACCATATAACATACTGAGAAACGTACTTGCGCCATGTTTGTGGGCGCTCTGCTTTTATGGCGTTCAATCTTTGGCAAAAATGATGTGCTATCTGTATTCTACAGATTGATATGAATCTGGCAATACCAAACATTTACAGTTTCTATTATGTTATGGTACCTTAAAAAGATTCAAAACATTTTCTATTTTTGAAATTTGCGGGAAGGCTCCATTTTCTGCGACCAATAACACCATGGACTTGAGTGAGGGGCATTTTTAGCGGGCTAAAGTGTACTTTTTATTGGTGCCAGTTTGGAATGCATGCGTTTTTCTTCTACGGTGTTTAGCGTACAGGATAATTTATGTTGTATTTTAACAGAGTGGACTTTTTCAGGTGCGGCGATACCAAATATGTATAATGTTTTTGTTTTTTTCTTTATTTGAAAAATAGCGAAAGGGGCTGATTTGAATTTTTAATATTTTTTTAAAATTTTTTACACTTTAAAACATTTTCTTTTTACTTTAACTTTGAGTTCCCCTAGGGTGCTTCACCACTAGGGGGTGCAATCATTTATATAGCCTAATGCATTGTAATGCAATGCATTAGGGTGTACCAATATGGCGGTTTACCCACTTCCTGCCTGGGGTCAGAAGTAGTAAAACTGAAAACATGGAGGTGATGGAAGCCTTCACAAGGCTTCCATCTACCATGTTAACTGATCAGGAGCCCGAGATTTCGCTGCAGGCACCCCGATCGGAGTGAGGAATGGTGCACGGCATAGTTTCTCATTGATTTAGACGCTACGGCCATCTTTGCCGCAGCGTCTAAGGGGCTAAACTGTGCAGGATGGCGCCGATGCCCTCACGCGCTGTAACTGCCGAGTGTTAGCTGTGATACCGCTACAATGCCCCTTACCAGCACTATGATGTACTGATACATCATATATCGGTATGGGGTTAATCACTAGGGGGCACATGTATGAAAACTGTCTAGTCTAGTCTAGTCTAGGTGTAGGCCTTTCTTTGTTGCCCATAGAAATCATTCCGAGCTCCCCTTTTATTTTTCCAGAGCACTATATGAAATGAAAGGGGAGCTCCGATAGGTTGTCATGTGCAACGAAGAGAGTCTTAGACCTGGACAGTTTTCATACATGGGGCCCTAGGTGTTCATGGGGTAATTAGGACTCTCACTGTTTCTTAAAGGAGTTCTGCCAGGATTAACTCACCTTCACAGTCCGGTGTCTGGCTATAAAACAACTGACTACAAACAGAACCTCCTGCCTGCAATAGGACACAAATAAAAAAAAATATTTTTTTTAGAGAAAAACATGGTAAATTTCAAATTTCAGTTTAAAGAGTTGTATTACTGTATTTTTAATTTATTATATTGAGTTAGAAGGGGGAAATATTTCTCCTTGAGAAGAGCCACAAATAAATTGGTTGATGTGAGGATTTACTTGACTTCAGACCTCACTGACTGTTTTGCATAAAGCAATGGCATATGGGAAAAGAGCTGAGGAACTCCACTACGCACTCTATTGGATGTAGTTATCCTCAATTCACAATGTAGCTTGCAGGAGTTTTGCAAAGTGAAAAGGATTTGAGCCAAACCAGTTAAGTTCAGATGCAGACAGCTGTTCCAGGGTTTTTGCCCCTTGTCAGTGCAGCATAGAACTTACTGGTTTGGCTTGGTGAGAGGCAAAAGTGGCTTAGAAGGGGGAAAGATCTCTCCTTGAGGAGAGGAACCAATAAATTGGTTATACCAGGTTACTAATAAAATAAAAGTATAATTGTACTGGGAATAATTGGCCTCTATAGTAAATCACAGACTACATATAGAAAGAAAAAACAGGGCAGTTCTTCCAATGATATGTCTATAGTAGCACTGCTATAAGAAAATCAAGGTGTGTCCACTTTTTCTACAGCATACGCTGGCTCGGACTGGCCCACTGGGACACCTCCAGTGAGCCCCTGAGCATGGCAGAATTAGAATTTCTTTTAAACTGTATATACATCCTTGGGAGAGACAGAAAAACAGAAAGCAAGAGGCAGAGTATAAGAGGCATGTACAGTAACTGTAGGGTCCCCACAATCAACTCTACAGATGGGCCCCCAGAATAAAATTCTATCGATGGGCCCTAGGCACTCCAATCCGACACTGAACATAAGCTACACTTTTTGACTTGCCTGAAAAATGAACACACTCCCTGCTGCAAAAAATAGGAAAATAACTGTATTACCATTAATCATATGATGAAAATCCAATTAGTCCCTTTGCCTTTCCTAGTATGGTTTAAGAGGCCATTTAAATGATGTATTTGGCAATGAACATGTCACTATTGGAGAGCAAGTAGAGATTTAATTGCTGAAGGTGAACTTGGTATGACAACACGGATAACACATATTCTTCCTGTGCCCTCCCCCCATACTCCGTGTCTCCAGAAATGTAAAATTGTTTCAACTGGCAAATTATTTTCTATATCTAAACCTGTTTAACTGCAGGCGTTGGCATTAAGTCCAATTAATTCCAAATGCCAGTCTACTACTTTCTTCTGTGCCTAATTTATAGGGTCCATTTAAGATGCAAAAAATGTAAATGTTATGGTCTGACAAATGAAGTCATCATATCTGGATCTTTCCTAGACAAAAATGGGATCTGCACTTTCCATGGAAATGACTTACACGGAGCTTTGTTATTGAAGGCATAGCAAGACATCTTGCATATCATTCTTTGTTTTTCCTGCTTCTATATAATCTGCAGGTGTCTTAGATCTTGAAGACACTGACAGGAAGTGACAAGAAAAAGGGTAAATAGTGTTGCTTGAATAGGGTCCTGTTTGATCTGAAACTGGTTCGACCAAACTGCTTTGGACCCGAATCCGAACTTTTTTTCTTGCCTCTGCACCATCCCTAGGGTCAATTGCTTGCCCTAGCACCAACTCTAAGCTTGGTTTAGGGTTATAGTTAGGATTTTTTACTAGCTTGCCATTGCTTGAATTCCCCCGGTTCCTCCTCGCTGCGTGTCTTCCAGTCCGTCATAATCTGGTGCTGTCTCATTTTCAGTCTGATATCACCTCATCTCTCCGGGTGCAGCCTCACTCCTGGATGATGTTGCTCCAGGAATGGTGTCCCTTCCGCTCAATGTCACTAACAATAGTGACATCGACTGGAAGTGATGCCACATCTGGAGAGACAAGGTGGCAGTCAGACCGGAAGAAAGACCACACCAGAGGCAGGGAATGTAAAGGGAGTGTTGGCGGAATGGTAAATGAATCCTTAAAATACAGTGAAAAACCCTAAACCTGAATCTAAACCCAATTTAGTCAGTGTTGGAGGCATATTTTTTTTTGGGGGGGGAGGGGTTGGAGGAGATTTTCACCAATATCTGATTGGATTTGGTTCGAATTTGACATTGACTTGATTCTGAAGCACAGTACGGGACAAAGCTGTCATAGTTATGTAGCCTGCTGGTGGAAGCACCTTGGAAAGACTACTATATGTATACTATCTATAGGGTATGGCATATGGCATGATATGGTTTGGTGATAGAGCAGTGAGACTGTGGAATTCTGCCAGAGGAACTTGTCATGGTGATTTCATGGCATAAGTTCAAAATGGTTAGGATACATTTTCTAGTGTAAAATAATATAACAAGTTGTAGTGATTAGGATTCTGGAGAGGGGTCACTGATCCAGGGATTTATTCTGATAGATTGGAGTTGGGAAGGCATTTTTTCCTTAAAATGAGGCCAATTGGCTTCTACCTCATGGGAGTTCTTGCCTTCTTCTGGGATCAAACACTATAGCTCTCAATTGGTTGAACTTGATGCTCTTCGTGTCTTTCAGCCTTACAAACCTTGTACAGTTGAACCACAAGTTTTACCATACAGTATTATAAATATGCATGTTTCTCTCACTCATTGACATGTAAATCAGACATAATCATTACCCGTTTTCGTCAATTAGGGATCCAAAGTTTATTTATATTTGCCAAATTGCCTTGAATAATGAGAGAGAGAATTTTTTAAGGCATTTTTTATTACTTTCTGCAAAGTTAAAAGTTTACATACACCAGTTCTTACATAGTTACATAGTTTGTCAGGCCGACAAAAGACATCGTCCATCCAGTTCAGCCCATTTCATTAAAGTGTTGCTAAAGTCGTTAAAGTGTTAGATCCAGTGGAAGCAAAAACCCCCATGAGGTAGAAGCATTTGACCTCTTTTAGGGAAAAAATTCCTTCCTGACTCCAATTGGCATTCGGATATAAAATTCCATGGGTATCATACGTCCAACTCTTTGTATCCGGGTCACTAGAACTTGTTATTTTACCATTAGAAATGTCGCCAGTCCTTCTCCCGAATACTGAGTCACCTATATCTTGTGATGCTTATTGTTGGGGGTGTTTACCAACATTGGGGGGTTCACCCGTTTGCCCGGTTATTCAATATCACGTTGGAGGGTACATGATATCCGGCCTGATTAGAAAACTGAGTCAGACGCAGGGTTCTGGGTCTAGTTTTCTTTCATGTCCATAGCTATTCTGTACTGGACCAGATATACTTCACATCACTATTTTTGTTTAAACTACCCAATCAAGATAATCGCTGGAGCGTAGAGAAGAGAGGAACGGATGTATTCCATTTTTTACGTTTAGGCAGCTTCTAGATACAGTTTATTGGTCCGCTCTGTCCCTGGGGAAGAATGTCATTGCCACTAACTTCTGTGATTTTCCATTGTTTTAAACCTTTCTTCATGTCAGTAGAACTGTTATGCAGATGTTACATCCTGTACAGTAACCATCTTAGCTTCTTCATATTGCTGCATCATTTTTAAACAAGTGGGCCATTTATATCATGAGATGTCTTTTGTTAAGGTGGTAAAAGCTGGGATTTCATAAAATTATACATATAACACAATTATTGATTCTAAACCTCTCTACTTCACAATCTTCACTTAAGACCAAGATTTTCTCCCACTGTCCACATATTGTCCTTCCATGAAACTAAGTATAGCTTATGAGCTTTGGAAACTGCTCACACTGGGGGAAGAAAAGGGTTGTGGTTTTCAGAAGGAATTGTGAAGAAACCAACGTCTAACGGGGGGAATTCACACGCAAACTTCCAGGGACCTTCCTAACTGTGTGAGGTTTTCCCCTTGAAACTTTCCCTTCATTCAGAGATTGGTCTCCCCTCTTTGGTTATACTTATGGGATCTGGTATGATGGGGGATGTCTGTGGTGTCTCTGTTCATCACTATTCAGAGGCTCCTGTTCGTGAATAGAAAGTTCCTGAGGTGGCTTCTCACTGCAGTCTATCCTGGACAAGAGTTTGTTGTAGTGGGGTATGCAGCCAACACAGTACTAACATGCTAGGCTCCAACTTTTATATAATAGTTGTACCTTGCCCTCCTGCTGTATTAACCAGCGCTTCCAGCTCCTGTCCAATCGTCAGCCAGGAGGCCCAAAAGTAAGTATCCACTCCTGGAGTGTTCTCCTTATGTTCTTTGGAAACCAGGACTCTTTATCTTACCTAGGGCGATAGTGATTTTCCCATTCACTCCTGTGGTTGTCAGGTATATAGGTGCAGCATCTTCACCTATCTTGCCCACAAACTCCTCCTTTCTCATCCAGCACCATGGTCGATGGCTATTTCGGGTTCTGTTTTTTTTCTGTAAGGTCATCCTAGTATTGGGGCCTAATTCTTTCATAGGACTCATGAAACCCATCTCTACTGTAATAACAAAACCTTTGTGATTATAATAAATGTAAGTAATCCTGGTCTACATTCTTATTGATTGAACTTGGGGACTAAGGGAAGCGTAGCCTGCAGCATTTTGATCTCGCGCGTTGATCTGATCTGGGACCCCCCTTGGCACTCCAATAGCCTCTAGACACACACTCGGGACTTCCCCGGGAATACGGGGGGCCGCACGCCTCTCCCTGCTTGGGGGGCCATCTAGGTGGGGGGGCTGGAGTCCATGGTAGCCTTGAAGGGCTATGGAAAAGCTTGAATAAGGTTACACTGCCTTCCAGGTAGTGGCAACACCCATTTCCTCAGTTTACCATCCCCACCACAACAGAAGACATCAAGGAGGGTCCCTGTGAGATTCACCAGATTGTCCCACTGGTCAGGTTAACCTGGGCAAAATTCCCGGCCGGGGAAGACCCCAATGATGGCCCTTCCGTCTGTATAGTATCTGGGAGAGAGGACTAGTGTAGTTCCTCCAGGAGCTACCCACAACCTCCCCAGGTGGTCTCACTTGGGTTTGAAACTTACTAGAGGGGTATTATTGGGGATTATCACAAGCATCACAATGAAAAGGTTTGAACACTTTGGTTAAGTCCTTCCAAAAATATCTCGTTATTGGCATTAGCATGCGGCTACGGGTAAAACTTATTTAAAGGATAAATAAAATCATTTTGTCTCACTGGGTCCCTTTTACAATGGAGAAGATGGATCCACGTGTGCTTCCCTCCAATTTCACGCAGTTGGGGGGTAATCAGGATATCTGGTAAATGGGCCTTCAAATCTGGGCTCCAGCAATTCTCCTTATATGCCTCTTTATGTACACACAGTCTCCTGGTTTGAAATTCTATGCACGTTTCCCCTGTGGATTCTGGAAGACAAGTAGAGGACTGCTGCAGCATGCAAATAGTAAACTCTTTAGCATTTCAAGCACAAAATTGTTAACAGTTGTCACTATTTTTCCCCTACTCTTTCTCCCTGACCTCAAACACTGATGGTGGCTTCCCAAACAGCTATCTCAAGATGGGGTTTGACCCTTGTTTTGCTGGTGGGGTGTGCAGACAGTGGTTATGGATACTATTGGGAGAAGGTTCTGGCCGGGCAAAGGGGGAACTCAGCAGTCATTTTTTGTCAACTTATTCTTGAGGTTCCATCCATTCTCCTCTACCTTCGAGAGCTTTTTGGTTTTAGGATGGTACGGGCGTCGTTGGCAGGCTCAAATCTACCCTATCATGTTCCAAAGTTCTCGGAAAACCGAGGAAAGAATTGCGGGACCCTGGTCGAGCTAGATCACCTGAGGATTCCATAACTGACAAGCTATTTCAGTCATCAGCATCTTTGCCCGTCTCATTTGGAGGTCATGTGGTCACTGGGTAGCGCTATTGGACATCCTGATAAACATGTCATATTGCAACCCAAAACATATTCATACTTCCCGCTCTTTGGATCTGGATTTGTGGTCCCACTTGAATTCCTTTGGAAGGGTTATTCTGCTTCGCCAAGAGCTGCATGGGAACTTGAAGCAGTTGGTGGGAAGGGTTGCAGGTGGTACAGATAGTACATGTTGATTGTAGGCTGCAAGCATGGAACTGATTCCTGGAGCATGGTACAACTTCTGCACATTGCTGAAGTGCCTGATTCGTTCATCGAGGAGTAGCTCCATGGGCCCAGGCTGCAATGGCAGGATTACATTTCGTCTAGTAACAGAAAAGGTCTTTGCACTTCAAATTCTCTCTTTCGAGAGTTGCTCCATTCTTTCTTCCACATGTTGCTTTCCTTTGCAGTTGCTAGATGTTGTTCTTGCTGTTATCTTTCTTGGGGGGCCCAGCGGGCTTCCAAATCAGAGGTGGAGTTATCAGTTCCTGATTGTTTAATTGAATTCTTCTTCCCTCTGGGCTCTGGTGGTTACCATCAGGGCCAGGATCCAGCCCAACTTGGATGACCTACACCAAGAGCTGCTGCTTTTGCGGCTTGGTCTGCTGTCTCTGGTTTCTCGGGTCTTATGTTCTTTTCACTTTGCCATGGGCCTTAACCTTTAAGTGGCTACTTTCGTGGGCAGGCACAAGTGCGGCCATTAGTGACGTGATCTGTACAGCATGCTTGCATGGGGTTCCCGCTTGCTGTGATGCAATCCTCGAGTTTTTCCTGATGGAGTCCATGTAATGTTGCTATAGCCCATAGGCATACTTGTTTCAGTCCTTTATATTGGACGGTCTTCCTCTTTGGCCATTTTAACAGGCTTCCTCAGAGCTTGTGTTCTGCAATTTGAGCCTGGATAAGTGCGGGGGCAGTGCTTCTGCCATGAGGATTTCTTCTTCGGTGGTTATTGCAAATCCTGTATAAAAGTTCCCATTTTCAGTAGCATATCTTGATTCCATCAGTCCACAGGGTGAGATGCCGCCGTGGGGAATTTCTTCAGTCACCACTGTGATTGGGGCAGCTGTTGATCTTGTAAGGCTTTCAAACAATCATGGTGGTCCATCATCTTTTGGGTCATAGTCCCTTCTGTCTCTTCCCCCCTGGTATTGGAAGTAGAGTGGCTGGGTGAGGGCTGCAGTAAAGAGCACTCGTACGCGTAGGATGGGGCTGATGAGTCATATGTTCGGCAAAGGTCTGGCTGTAGGACTGCAGCAAGGTCATGGGGGGGCCTGATTAAGTACATCATGGTCCAGGACGATGTCCTGCGGTCTTTATCCAGTAAATCTGTGCGGAGGTGTACAGCCTTCCAAGCAGTTGCGGCGGCTGTCCGAGCATACAGGATCTGAACGTGCTGAATAGATCCAAGGGGCGTTGTTTCTCAGCTGGTCTTTGAGTGAGGGACTCCAGAGGCGTGTTACATGGTGATTGTACAGGATATTAGGACACCAACGTTTAGTACAGGTCTGGATCTGGAATCTTCAGGCCTTCTTCTGAGACAAACTGAAACAGCAGGTACTGGCAGTAGTCCAAATCATCGTCAGGACCTTGAAGACCATAAGTTCCTCATGTGGTAGCTGTTGATAGAATGGTAGGTGGAATCTTGGTCATGGGTTCCATTTGGCGACATTATAAATGCAGATAAGGCTTAAGGGCCACAGCGGTACGCTATCCATCTTCAGATGCGGGTCAAACAGAGGTCTAATTCATGCATTTCTGGAGTATCCATGTATCTTGTGACATCATGAGCTGCAGAAGTCCGCTTCAAGTAGATTCACAGGGCAGGTGTCTGATACTAGGAAACGGGTTATCAAGTCAGGAAAGGGATCCAGCATTTTTTGGCATGGTGAGGGGCGACTTATGAATGCGGAGCCCTCTACCCCAATCAGCTCAGTATGTCTGAGGAGATCTGGACCTCAGGGTGGTATGGCCTTCAGTGATAAAATTGCATAATTTTGTAGGAAAACATAAAAGATTCGGCAGGAGATACTGGGAGGGACGATGGGAACGGCTTGTCATGATTGTTTCCTCATATCTCATTAACCAAATCTAAAACATGTAGTAATAGCAGATGTAAGCTGAATTGTTTCCTGGTCAATATCTTTGCCACTTAGGACGGTTCCACAGCATGGATTAAAAACGTGCAAGGTGATCTCCTGCGCCCCGTCAGGAATAGCAGATCCCGTCTCACTTGCCCAGTCTCCTTCAGATAATTAGCTCAGTCTGGTAGCCTCAGAACCAGCTTTTTTCCCTTTATTTATCTGTGCCAACCCCCCCGGTGTGACAATTGAGGGTGGCGGGGTTAACTATGGCTCCCACTCGGTCGTGTGGTGAATGTTCCAATGGACCCAGAGAGAAACAGTACTTGACCACCGTGTGAGGTCTTTAAACATGCAACTGAGGCTTGGGATTCCCACCTTTGCCACGGATTGTACTCAGGGGTCCCAGGAGGGGGATACACGAGCACGAGGGCCTCCTCCCTATTCCCCGCAAAACCCCCCTGACCTATTACGCGGGTGTGTGACCACCGCACTGCCAGGGTCATCCACTCTCCCCCTGTGTTTCTTGGGGCTTTAGGAGGTGGACACTAGGGAAGACATCATTGTTCTTTCAGTGCTTGTATCTACATGCTAGCTTATCTTATGATTATATACTCCTTACACAGAGCGTAATTATGCTTTTAGTCTCCATATATATAGATTTTTTCTCCTTCTTTATCTTCGATCAAACTACACGGACTGCACTTTCTTGTGACTGAGCGCTATAACTTTCTCATTACACCTTAGAAGCCGTGGGGGAGAAATGTGCCCGCGCAGCTACCCCCCCTAACAGAGGATTTGAAATCGAAGCCAAGGTTATACACTCTGCCAGGGGAAATTTCAGTGTGAAAGATAAACAAGTGGATGTAGCTTGATATAAAATTAACCCTGAATGCAGTTTTTTCTTACCAAACTAAATAGAAAATTTTACCATACAGTTTTCCTTCCTTTATCCTCCCTCCAACACTCTTTTCAAACTTCCACAAGTAACCTTTTTTTGCAAACTTTTGGCACACCTCGGAGGTGAGCCGTGTGCCATCTCCAAATCCTTTGTCAGTTAACTTGCCCTCTTTGATTCTCCACTACCTCTTGCCTTTTAGATGGATGCAATCTTCCCTTCTTTGGCCATCCCACCAATTAATACATTCGGAATGCATTTTGGACATACTTTTTCCCTTCTTTTTACATTCAATCTCACTTCACAAGTCTCTGCCCCTTCAGGCAAACTTATGTTCTTTGTGAAACATCTTAATCCATTTTGGTGTTCTATTCTGGGGGAGTCTCCAAACCTGAACAACAGTCTACACCAGCATGGCCATAGGCCTTTGCCAGATCCCGGTCTCACCAACACAAGGTTTCTATCTGAATAAAAAAGTTCCTGACTTCAACCCAACATTAGTCCCACCCTTTGTTCCACGATGTGGGGACGTTATCTTCCCGGGTCTTTGCCAGAACATTTTATTTATTCTTATTTATGTTCAGATTAATTCCAGTGGATTATTTCTAACCCGGACCCACCTTGAATATTCTAGCAATAAACAGATCTTGTCCCAAAATACCCGGAGATTACGCGTACCACCTCAAACAATTCAACCCTAGAGACTGTGAAAAGGTTCCCACTACATGTCTGCACCATACCGGGCCAAAGGGGGGAGAGTGACTACAAACAGTGACAATCCGAACTACTGGAAGGTCACAGCAAAACAAAAGTTCGAATCTGTGACCGGGCTGGATCAAAGTTTTTAGGTTGAGTCACTTTATTGTGACCACCCGCGGACCAGATACCACAAGAATTACTACCGGGAGACATCAATAATGGCCAATCGCAGTTAATATACTATATAAATGCATCATACTTACCGAGACTTTAGTGGCTGCAGTCCTCTATTTGATATCTCCGATCCTCATTACGCTCGTGGCAGTGTTCGAGGGGTCCTCAGGAGGGGGTCCTAGATCCACTCGGGCCCGCCCAACGAGTTGGGCGACATTAATGTTGGGGGGTGTTTACCAACCTTTGGGGGGGTCACTCGTTTTTTGCCCCGGTATTCAAATCACGATTGGGGGAACCAAGTATCGGCCGATTAGAAAACTGAGGTCAGACGCCAGGGTTCTGGGTAAGATTTCATTCACTGTGTCCAAGCAATTTCTGTACTGACAGATAACTTCACACACATTTTTGTATAAACTACATTCAAGATAAACGCAGGCGCAGTATGAGAAGTGAGGAACGGTGTATGTCACATTTAGGCAGCTTCTAGGTACAGTTTATTGGTCCGCACTGTCTCCCTGGGAGAGGTCCTAGCCACAACTTCAGTGATTTTCCATTGTTTATTAAACTTTCTTCAGACAGAGATACTGATAGAGATGTTACATCATGTACAGTAACCATCTTGCTTCTTTCATACATTGCAGCATCATTTTTCACAAGATGGCCAATTGTATCTGAGATGTTTTTTAAGGTGAGGACAAATGCTTGGGATTTTCATAATTTTAACATTTAACACAATATTGATTCAATACCTCTCTTCCTTCACATTATCACTCTCCAAAATGCATCAAAACCCTTCTTGTACTCTGTTAGTGAATTCACCATGTCAATTTCCTCTGGCAGAGAGCTCACAGTCTCACCGCTTCTAACAGAAAGAATCCCTTTCTATGTTTATGTAGGAAACTTTCTTTCTCAAGACGTAGAGGTTGACCCTTGTTCTAGATACAGTCCTGGGTTTTAATAATTAATCTTTAGGCGAGATCTCTATATTGGCCTTATATATTTTAAACATATTTATTTGTCCCCGAGCCGTCTTTTCTCTAAAACCTAAATAACACCTTAAACCTTGCTATATCTTTCTGGCATATTGCAGTCCACCCCAGTCCTTTTTAAATTATTGTGTTGCCCGCCTTTGTACCTGTTAAAGCCTCCACAAATATCGTGCTTTCCTGTGCACTGGTGCCAAAACTGTACAACAATATTCCATGTGTGGTCTAACTGTGACTCCTCCCCCTGTATAGTGGGGGAATAATGTTCCCCATCATGGTGATCTATGCCCCTTTTAATACACCCCATGATCCTATTAGCTCTTCTTGGCAGTCTGTTGCCTGACATTGGATGCTGAAGTTAAGTTTACTGCGCCCACTAGGTTTTCCCACAGTCCTTCTCCCATGTCACTTTTACCATGTGTTTTTCCATTTTACATGTAATCATGTAATGGATTTTTCCCTCCTATGTGCCATTATCCTTGCATTTTTCAGTGTTAAACTCTTCTGCCTCTTCTCTGACCAAGGCCTCCAACCTATCCAGAGCCCTTTTGTAATAAACACATTATCCTCCTTTGTGTTAATTACTTTTACAGAGCTTAGTATCATCTGCAAAGATCGATATTCTACTGTGACATCCCTGTGTAAGATCTTTATGGAAAATATTATATATAAGGTGGATAGGGCCCACAATACTGTGCCCTTGTGGTACCCCACTGAGTAACAGGGATCCAGTCTGAGTATGCACCGTTATTTACCTCCTTTGGTTTCTATCAAGTGGCCAGTTGGCTTACCCACTTGCAACATTTTTCCCCCAGTCCAAGCATTTCATTTTACTTACCAACACTTTTATGTGGAACGTATCAAAATGCTTATAGATAAAATCCAAATATATGACATCCTGTACCTCCACCCCGATCCAGGTCTGGAATTATACTCCTCATAGAAACTGATGAGTTTAGGTCTGACAGGGACGATCCTTCATAAACCCAATGCTTGAACGGCGTTAATACATTTATTTTTCGTGAGATACTCCAGGATAGCATCTCTTAGAAAACCTTTCAAACATTTTACCCACAACAGAGGGTTAAGGCTGACCGGCCTTATAGTTTCAGGATCACTTTATGACCCCTTTTGAATATTGGCACCACATTTGCTATGCGCAATTCCTTGGGAATTACCCCGTTATTATACAGTCCATAAATATTAGAAAAATAGGGGCCATATCTAACACATTACTTAACTTCCCTTAGGACACGCGGGTGTATACCCTCAGGGCCTGAGGCGATTTGTCTATTTTAATCTTCCTAAAGCAGAGCTGCCACTTCTTCCTGGGCTTTTTAGAACAAGTAAACATTTTAGTTGAATTTACCTCCTCACCTTTTGTCATCAACAGGAAGCCATCCTCCTCGGTAAATACAGTGGAGAATGGAAATTGTTTAATAGGGTTCGCTTTTTTTCTCATCGCCTCTATTGGTCTCTCCCTCGCTGTACTTTTTAAAAGGTCCAACATTTTCTTTTTTTAATCTTTTTACTATTTTATAGTTAAAAATATTATATGGGGTTAGTTGTACTTTTCCTATTGCAATACGTCTTTCTGTTCTCCTGCTTTGCTGCCTTTATCTTTATTTTACACACTTTATTTTTTTACCTATAGCTTCTTAGTGCCTCTTCACCGGCCCTCTGTTTTAGTAGCTGAAAACGCATTTCTTTTTTTTTTTTTATTGGCTCTCCTTTACATCTCTGTTGATCCACATTGGGTTTTTCATGTTTCTAATTATTTTTTTGTACAATATGGGTTCTGTACCTATTCACAGTGGGCGCCTAAGTTGGTTTTTTAAAGATCTACATTTATTTTTTGTTGCTGTTTTTTTTAAAACCCTGTGTCCCAGTCAATACAGTTTAGTGCATCTCTATAGCAGGGTTTGTAAAATTAGGCCTTCCTCATAATCAGTGTTTTTGTGGCTCCATGACAAAAAGCTCTATTGAAGGATAAACGGAAGTTTATTATATTATGGTCACTATTTCCTAGGTGCCCCTCAACCTGAACCTTTGTTACTCTGTCAGGTCTATTAGTCAATATTAAGTCTAGAAGGGCCTTTCCTCTAGTCGGTTCCTGCACCATTTTGGAAAGGTAATTATCTTTAGTTATAGACAAAAACCTGTTTCCTTTGTGAGAGCTACAGGTTTCAGATTCCCAGTTCTGTCAGGAGGAATGGGCCAAAATTCCTACCAACTCTTGTGAGAAGCTTGTGGAAGGATATCCAAAATGTTTGATCCAAGTCCTAAAGTTTAAGGGAAATGCTGCCAAATACTAATAAAATGTATGTAAACTTTTGACTTTGCAGAAAGTCATAAAAATTCCTTAAAAATGACCTATTTCTCATTATTCTGAGATTTGGTAAATATTAATAATTTTAGTAATCCTAATTGACCTAAAACGGGGAAGATTTATTCTAATTTTATGTCAGATAGTGAGAAAAACATGCATATGTGTCTTTTTATATAGTGTATGTAAACTTCTGGTTTCAACTGTAACTATGATAGTCTGACGTCTGGAGCCTTCCTCCCATTCCTCATTTGAACACAACAGCAGATAGAAGAAGTTTAGAGAGTCTTCCACTTATGGCACTCTAATTTTAATCTACAGGAGATCTGTCTATGTAAATAGATTTGTTTTCTATTAGTCTGTATTTATGACTTTTAGTGAACAACATATTCAATTATGAACACACAACAAATGTCAACAACCCCTTCAACAACATAGAACAGATGGTACAAAATTCTCAGGACAAAGGCAATGCAAAATATCAGTATTAGAATTAAAAGAATACCCTAAACATCAACCTTAAAGTACCTTGTCTTGTTACAATATCATATCACACCAGCGCCTCATTTGCAAATTACATTTATACTATATCCATCAAAAAAAGGGGGCGGAACCTCGGTATTTGCAACCATAAAATTAACGCGATTACAACGCATTGTTTATCTTATGATAAAATAATGAGGGTACCAGCTTCTCTACATGGTTACTTGTCTTGCCAATGTTTTCACTTCTTCATATATAGAAATGGATCTTAAAGAAGTAATATATATTGTTTATTCCAATTTTTTTGGAAGGCAAAGTGGCTAATACCCCCACAATTTTGGGGTTATGCATATTGCTTATAGTACTTAACATGTTGAATATATAGAGCTACAGCTTAGTAGATTGGACTATTACGAATGTGGCAATACCAGTTATGTTTACCTTTATTTTTTAAGTTTGGAAAATAACAAAAGGGGGTGTTCTGAATTTATAATACTTTTTTTATTTTTTAAAAACTTTTTTACACTTGCAATTTCAGTCTCCTTTGGAAACTTCACCACTAGGGAGTGTGATTGCTTGTACACTATTCTGCAATTGTCATATATTGCAGAATAGTGGCTATTTAACAAAGACCCTCCTAATAGGAGTAGTAATTTGGTAGGCTTAGGGGCCATCATTAGGTCCCTGGCTACCATGACAACTGGTCAATAAGATGGTAGTGGGGTGGAGGTGGTGTCATCAACTTAGATGCCATTATTTTGTTTATTGCGGAATTGAAGTGGTTAAAAGGTCAGGATCAGAGTTATCTCCAATCTCAGCCACTAGTAGCAGGTTCTGGTGTAATTAACAATCATTGCATGCTGTACATGAAATGGGCTTAGAAATCGAGCACATACTCAAGACATACAGTTACGTAATGCTTAATGGAAGGCTTAAAACACATTTAGGGCCACATGCATGAAACTCTTTAGGTCTAAAACTCACTTTTTTACCCATAGTAACCTATGGGTAAAAAAGTGAGTTTTAGACCTAAACAGGTTCATACATGTGGCCCTTAGTTACTCTGAATGAACATGGTATGACACCAAATGACTCATTCATTGGAGCCTTTTCTTCCTGTAATGCTTTGATCTATCTCATGTATTAGACTGCGTTTTGACCATGGGCTATGAGATGCTTTCTTTGGATGATGATGGGCCATCACAGTGTCACAGGGGAGTTTGATATAGGTAATGCGAAGCTTCATCAGTCCTTGTCAGAAGCTTTAAATTCTCATTTTCTTATTATTATGCAGTGCACCAAAGAGAGCGGCTAAAATCAACAGTCACTGCATGTCAGATTACAAGTATCAAATTAGGCAGTGTTGAACCAATAACCTCCAGAGTCTATCGGGGCTGATGCTTTTTTCTATTCTCTGATTGTAATATGTACTTAGAAAATTGAAATCCTCCAAAATCATGAAGAAGTCAATGTTTAGATAAAGCTACTAAGAGATGGACATTTGACCACTCTTCATCACACTCGAGATATACTTTGCCGTGTCCTGAATATATCACCAGATGCCACATGGAATACAAACGAAGTCATTTGAAGGCAGATCATGTTCTGTCTTAGTTCTTTGAGCCCTCTTCTGGGAATACTTGATAATTAATGAAGGCTTTCACTATCAAATTAATTACATTTTTCTGATGCTACTTGTCTTCATGACAAACTTGCTTTGAATAATAAGTATAATGCTACCTTGTTTACAGCAGTCTTGGAAAGGGAGGCCAGTATTGATGATGCCTATAAAAATCAGACACAAATGTTGAAAGAATTGAATGTTCTGAACAGAGAATAATAGAGACAAAATATTATGCTATGGGGTCCAAAAGTACGTTTAAGGAGAACATAAGCCATATTCTCCATTATTGTTAGATAATTCCATCACTTCTTTTATTTGGAAATGACTGTTTATGTTGTTATATGGTTACATAATTTGGCTGAAGAAGACACATATTCATCAAATTCAACCTTTCTTAGATACATTCTACATTATCCAATGCAAAATTTTGATATTCCTACATACATATGCATTGTCCAGTGCAGTAAAGCATCACAACAGAACTGAGGTAACTTAAACTCTTTAATAAAGAGTAAGTGCAAATCGTATCTAATCTTTGTATAACTTCTCAACCTAGAGCAGAGGCAGTCTCTTTAGTCTCCAAAGGTTAGACTGTGTAGACAATGCATTCTTCAGTGGTGACGTCCATATGTGATTTCTCTGTGCCCATTTCTCACCACACCTGCCCTGGTGACGGGCATTTCTGGTTATTTCCACTGTTCGGTTGCTACACCCAGATACTCTGTATCTCTTTCTGGCAGGTATACTGGTGTAACCAGCTCTCGATGGCTTACTCTTGTTCTCTGTCTCTTGGTGGCAACAATTAATCTCCTTCTGATTTTTTCCTGGGTTCTTATCTCTCCTCTTCTTCCTCCCCATGTTCCCTCTGTCCCCACTGTAGCAGTCGCAGCACCATTACGGCTGCTGACTGCTTACCTGACAGCCCGGAATCTATACAAAAGTTTACGGGCTGCCTGTGACGTCATTATGCCCGGCCGGGCCCTGTGGCTGCATCATGAACCTGTTTAAGCAAAGGCATGCATATTACTGATCTGTTTTTCAGTATAGCCTAAATAATTAACTTTCAGGTGCCTGTACTCATGGTTTCCATGAGAAAATATTGATGTGAGGATCTACAAAACACCAGGGTGGACATGTATGTACGGGACTGCGCCAGAGGGCTGCCGTCTTTTCATCTCAAAAACTGTGACAGCCTTTTTTACTATATTTTAATCAGAGGCACTCCAAAATTAGGAGCATTATAAAGTTACCGTGGCGCTTTGTAATGCGCCTGAGGTGGTGGGGCATAATGAAGGCGTGTCGCATTACAACCGTAAGAAGCTACACATTTATAGCTTCAGTACGGCAAATCCAGGCCATTACTGCTGGAAAAGGTAGACTACTTTAAAAGTGGTTTACCTGAGTCAGAAGTGTCGCTTAGTAGATAGATTCATAGGTTCATAGATTCTATGCTACTAATGCACGCAAAAAAATGGAGCCTGGTGTGAGGTGTGAGGGCCCTGCTTGCAAGAGCGTACAATCTATAAGGGTGTATGGATCAGATGAAGGGTGAGAAGTGCTTGGTTTACATAATAGTCCAGATATATATACACAGGGTACATAAAAGTGGATAAATCTACCACCCAGACAGGACATCTATATATCGACAGTATATGTATATACAGGTAAGTGCCTGTGAGTTCCCAAATGCAGGGAGTGACAGAAATGTGTATGACTGAAATCGGGGTTAGCAATAAGGGATCTTGGCAGGACTATGAAGATGTTTTCTTAGGGAGCGCTTAAAACTATGAGTGTAGTATGTTCCAGAGAACTTATGCAGCATGTGTGAAATCTTGGAGACGGGTATGAGAGGTTCGGATGATTGAGGCATGTAGTCTATTATCATCAGAAGAGCAGAGACCGGGTAAAATGGCAGCCAAAAATGACGGAGGAGATGTAGGGGGGTGCAGCACTATGGAGAGCTCTATAGGTGAGAGTGATTAGTTTCTGCTGTATTCTGTACTGAATGGGTAACCAGTGCAGCGATTGACACAGGGTAGAGGCCTCAGTATAGCGGCTGGAAAGAAAGATGAGTCTGGCTGCTGCATTCAGGACAGATGCTTCCAGGTTCCTAATTTCTGGGTGTTTTAGCAGTGATCGAACAGCATCTCTCACTCAGGGGCAAATTAAAGCATCTCATGGCTTTTAGTTCTATTGACAAGATTTAAAATTTACAGTTCTGGCCCTGATAATTCTAAGCTTTCCAGGATCCCAAAACATCTATTGTTCATATCCTCCTTTTCTTAACGCCTTCTAAAACTAAACATGGAGAAAACGGAGTTCATTGTCTTCCACCATCTCCCTCAATCCTCTTACCAGACCTATTAATCTACACACTTTCACCTGTCCGTTGCCTTAGGGTAACATCTGACTTTGTCCTGTTCTTCAAACCACAAGTACAAGCTCCAACCTCTGACTTCTGCCTGTAGAATATTTCTTGAATCCTTTTTTTCCTTAACTCTCATGCTACAGGATGCTACAGGAATGTCGTCTCCTTTCTAGACTTCTGCAACATCCTTATCTGTGGCCTCCCATCTAGCAGCCTTGCTCTCCTCCAATCCAACCTTAATTCTGCTGCCTATTTTATCCAGCTCTCTCCTGTTCACTCCCCTGCCTCTTTACTCTACTAATCCCTTCTCTGGCTACCTATTGCCCAGATAATTCAGATCAAACTACATACTAGGGACAACCTCCCCCCCCAACTCTACCTTAAGGGGGTTTTCTCATCACAAACTATCACAGTCTTGAGCTCTTTCTGTCTGTTACAGCTTCAAATCCAGTAGGTATGTGTTCCCTCACTGTGTGAGTAGTGGGAGGGAGAGGATGTTACAGCTCTGCAGACCTCCTGCTATGGTTCTCATGCCTGCAGAGCTGTCACCTTCTTCCCAGGCTGCACAAGCTCCTTGTAAATAGAACACCTGCATAGGTGTAAACAGTTATACATACAGCCTGAGATGATGAAACAAATGTGAGAAATGCACTCTGCTCTCCACTCTATAATCAGGCAGGAGGTATAGGGGGAGAAGACTGTATAAGGCTGTGCTATATGAGGGGATAGTGAATCTAGCAGCTAGAGACTCAGTAATTGCCTGATCTTTCACATAGAGCTGGGGAGATGAGCATTTAGAGGAGTTCAGGCAGCTTCTATTACACAGCCAGCACGCAGCACAGAAAGCTGTTTCACTTCTATTCTCCACAGCTCAGAGGAGAGTAAGCACAGAATGCAGGTAGCCAATCACAGCACAGGGAGCATGTCCCATCTAAGGGGAATATTCCAACAGGCTGAATAAAATATCAGTCAGCCAATCACAGAAAAGGGGATGTGGCCTGACCTAAGGCTGAAGTTTTAGGTGTAGAACACACAGCTCATATCTGCAATACTAAATGATTTAGGTAATGCAAACCAATTGCAAAAGTTCTTATTTTTGTTGCCCCCATCATTAGAGATATGATGTTTGTAGCGGGAAAACCCATTTAATCTTCAGATACCTTCCCTCACACAATCTCTGCTCCTCACAGGACTTTCTTCTCTGCTCTCCTCTTGTCAGCTCCTCACACAACCGCCTCCAAAACTTCTCCCGTGCTTCCCTTATACTCTGGAACTCACTGCCCCAACATATCAGACTCTCCTCCATCCTCATTGGTCTCAAAAGCAACATGAAAACCCATCTCTTCAGGATAGCCTACAATTTACAATAACCCTGTTGCCAATACACCCCCCACAAACATGTCTACCACTCATCTCCTGTCTCAATCTTCCGTCCTTGTATATTGTAAGTAGAGATGGGCGAGTTTCTCAAAAATTGGATTCGTCGACTTTGCCGAAGTTCCCGACAAAATTATTTTAGTTAAAAAACAGCTATTTCCTGGCTGCAGAGAGCCTTTTGGGGGTGCTTTTTAAAAACATTGTGCCATCCCTTAAATTTTCAGAGGGAGTTTGGTTTGGGCCCTTCAAACAATGTTGTTTTTTTTTTATTTATGACACACACTTTACTGCTTCTCTTTTAAAAACCCCCGTTTCCACTTTTAAATTTCCCGGGCACTTACGGGGCAAAACTGACCAAAAAACTAAAGGGGGAAATTTGCACCCGGGATAAAGTCAGGGCAGCGCCACGGGAAAAAAAACAAGTTTGAGGGCAAAGGGATCCAAACAAAAAGCAAAAGAACCAAAATTTAGAAAAGGTTTCCCTTTGGAACCCCGCCAAAATTTCCAGCACAAAAAGAAGACTCACAGCAGGGGTCCCCCCTTTCAGGCCCAAAGCTTCCCGTGCCCATCTTAGCGGCCATTGTTGCCCCACCCACTGGGTCAAACATTTTTCTCCCAAAAGCCCTCTGACAACCCCCGGCCAAATTCCATTGGGTTTGTAAAGGACAAAACCCCCCTTAGTTGGCATGGTCCAGGAGCAGGTGGGGGGCCCTCACCTTCCTCAACCCACGTCTTTCCCTTTCCCGCTTCCCACAGCCAGAAAAACTACAAATTGCTGCGCCACTATCCCTTGGAGAACTTTTTGGGAGGCCAGTTGGAAAGCAAAAAAGGTGGGAAACATCCCTGTTTTCTTGCAGAAGCGGGCAAATAGTTTTGGGGGAAGATTTCAAAGGGGGGGTTAGGGTTGTGAGGGGGTCAGGCTTTGTACAGTGAAAACCGTTGAGGGGGACGGGCGGTGACGGGCCCAAAACACTAATCGATGTACCCAAACGCACTTGGGATTTGGGGAAAAGAAAGGGAAAGGGGCGGGACAAGGAAAGGGCCCTAGTTAAACAAGGCATACAGTCCCCCCCCAAATGGAAAATTCACCCATTCCGGGCCCCCTTGTCCCCCCTTTTTCCCTCCAGGGGATTAAGTGGCGCCCTACGGGGTTCGCCTACCCCGACTACCCTTTTTTTCCCCCGGCCCTAAGCATTCCTTTTTCCCTCTACTTTTAAATTTTTGGGGAGATGGGGAGAAAGAAGAAGGATTTGGACGAAAACCCAATCGGGATTTTTGGAAAAGTAGAGAGTTTAAGTTTTGGGCCCCGAGTTTAAAGTTTGGGGCCCATCACATACTAGGGGTTTTAAAAAGCCATGTAAATGCAATCACCTAAACCCAAAACCAAAATTTTTGTAAAAAGGGTTTTCATCTTTAAAACTTTGGGGAAAGAAAAAGGCGGCAGCTTGCGTGCGGGCAGTGGCGCCCCATAAGCCCGTAGTGGGGCCCCCGGGAGTCAGCAAGGGGGGGCAGCAGTGCGAGGTTGGGGACCAAACAGCCAAAATTTTTTTTAACCCCCCCCCCACTTTGCGGGCCCCCCAAAAAAGTGCGGCAACAGAGGCTAAAAGGGGTAAAACGGTGGTAACAGCAGCCCAGTGGGGGAGTTTGGGGTGGGAAAAAATCCCCAACCCGGGGCCGGTGTGCCAGTTTTTTGACGAGACCCCCCAAAGAGGGGGCAAAACATAACTTTTTGTAGAATCTGTGGCCAGAAAGTAAAGCATGACCGGGGACCAAAACTTTTGGCACCACGGCCCTGCATAAAAAAAAAATCATCCCCAAGTGCCCACCAAAACTTTGTTTCAGATGTGGTGGTCCCATCCTGTCCCAACAGCAGCAGACCCAGTGTCACCCCTTTCCCATTTTCAGACATTCCAAGGCTTCCCCCCAAACCTCTCCTGAAGACAAACCCCCCTGTCTTTTAAAATTACTACCGGTCCAATACCCCTTTCTCTTTTGGCACTAAATGGTGCCAGCAGTCGTTCCCCCGAAAATGTTTTGCCAAGAGACAGCGTTTTGCATCAAACCTTTCCCAAAGGGCAGAGCTACCTCGCTCCTTCCAATTGGGGGTACGTTTTCCCCCCCCTTTTCAATGGTGGACCCTGCTTTAAATTCCCAAAAACGGCCATAAAACTTGGCATTCACTTCTGCCATTGAAAAAACATGGTAGGGCTCCTCTGGTGGTAGGGGCCACGCCAGGGGGGGGGTTTCAAAGTAAATCCCAGTTTCCCCCAACCCTGCCGAAAGGGGAAAATAAATTTTCCTTTCTCGGGGGGAGCCCTACCAGGTCGCTAACCCCCCCCCCCTGGCGCAAACAAGCTTGCGCTGGCAGGGGAATACCGAATAGAAAAACCCGAAACTCTAGTCAAAGGGCAGCCCATCAAACGGCAGACGGGGGAAATTTTTGGGGGTAAAGGTAACGTAGCAAAAAGGTGGGGAAACCCACGGGCAGACAGGAACTAAAGGAAAAGGGGGAAATTGATGAACAGGAAAAAAATAAATTAAGGGGGAAATTTATAAACCGGGGGAAATTGATGAACGGGAAAAAATTATTTTAAAAAGGGGACATTTATGACAGGGAAAATCGATGAACAAAAAAGGGCCCATTAACGATTTTTGATGATCCAAGGGGGACAAAATTTTTCCCCTTTGGGCAAAAAAATTCAAAACCACGGAGGGAAAATCCCCGGCCCTGAAAAGCTGACAACGATTTGTGGCTTTCCCCCCTTCTGCGAACAACCCCCCTTTTGAAAATTAAAAACCTTTGGACAGACGAGGGAAAAAACCAGGGGTTTTCGTCCCGTTGCGTAAAGGAGGGCTGAACCATGCCCCCGCAGGGCCCATAAAAGTTAAATTTCGGGTTGTTCACTCACAACCCCATCTCCAAGATTTTCCCAAAAAATTGGCCGGGAAATTTTTCATGCACTTCATCCTTTCCCTTTAACAACCGCCAAGCCCCCCCCCTCCTTAAGCTCCAGGGGGGCCAGTTTTGGGCCTCCCCCAAAACAAGGCTGAAAATGTAATTTTCCAAACTTTAAAAATTTCCCCAGCCTCCATATACTGGAACGTCCCCCTATGAACAGAGAAAATAAATTAATGATTTTTTGAACCCAAGCAAACGGGAGTCCCACCCCTGTGTTTTTTTAATGGTCGGCCAGTGGAGCTCAATAAACACCTGCGTTTTTGCTCAGGCCCCTTTCATGGGGAACACGTTTTTTTGCAGTCGCCGGGACTAGGGGAAATGAATAACGTAAAACCAAATGCTTCATGTTGTCAGGGAACGGGGTAGGGGACCAATTGGACCCCCGCAAGTGAGGGCAATAGCCACGCCAGGGAGCAACTCTAATTGGGGTCCCGGGTTTTCACCAACCCCCTCCGAAAAGGGGTTCAGGGACTTCTGCGGGGGGATCTACCAGGTCCTACCCCGCCTGACTTGCGGGTGTCACCCCGAGGTGTAGCATGGCACAAAATCGTTGGGAAAAACTCGGAGTGGGGGACAGGGGGTTTAAATTCCCAGGAAAGGGGGGCCCAATGGTTCTTGTCCAAAAGAAAGGGGGCAAGAAGGTACTACAAAAAGATTTGACAGACGAGGGTGAAGGAAACTCTCTCTCTAGGTTCTAAAAAATTTTTATTAGTATTATTTATTTTATAGTCTTGGGGGCGGGTTTTGTGGGGGGCCCCTTTTCCCCTTAACAAATGCAGCTAAAAAAATTTTTCCCGTTTTCAAAATCCCGGGGCACCAAAATAATAGTTCAGGCAAATTTTTCCTTTTTCACCTTGTTATCTTTTATGAAAAAAATTTAAAGATTAAACAACTGCCCTTTTTAAACCACTTGAAATTTTTGCGGATTTTTAATTTGTTTTCCCCCAAACAGGGGAAAGGGGCCCCCGCAAAAAAATTGTTTTTTACTTTTTTAAGTTGGACATAAGATTTTTCCCCATTCTTTCATACGAAGAAATTTATCCCAAACCAGTTTTTGCAGCATTTGGGTTTTGCTTCTTTTTTGTTTTTTTCCCTTTCCATTTTTTAAAGAATTTAAACAACAATTGGGGACAAAAAATGCAAAAAAAGCACCCCAAAAAAAATTCCCCGTGTTATGGTCTTCCTTCAGTTTCCAATTCCATACGTTTCCCTTTTAACAAACCGGGGTAACACAAAAAACTGGATTCAAACCACCAAAAATTTTTACTTTTGAGTGTTTGATCGTTTACTCTGTCCCCCCCTCAATGGCTTGGGATGCAGAGGCTGACTGTTCGCCAAAAAACCTCCCATGCCACTCTCCACATCAATACTCAAAAAGCCCGGGGGTGTCGCCCCCCCACCCCCTTTTTTTTACCAAGTAGCTGCTGACGTGCCCCCAAAAATTTTCGTTCTTTTTTGGCTGTATAATGGCCTGAGGCCCAGACCAAAAAACAAATTTTTTCTGGCTGAGGGGCCCGAACGGACAGAGGCGGGTTAGGACAGGGAGGGGGGCCCGACCTTTTCCCGGGGCCTCCAACTAAGAGTTTTATCTGAAAAACCCCCCGAAGCTGAAAGGCAATTGTCAGAAGCATCTGGGTTTAAAATTTGAAAGACCTAAATCAATCAAACAAGAACCCTTTGGTTCTGATTAAAAACAAGGCCCCCAAAATGACCCCGGCAGTTCTGGGCCTCACCGATTTATGTTCCCCTTACCCGGCGGGGACCTGGGGCCCGCTCCAGGAATTTTTTTTCCACTGCCAAATCACATGTGAAGACCTTCACCTCTCGTCTGACATAATGTTTTTTTTCAAAAATTTTTACAGAAATCTGTTTAATGGAATTCTGTAATGATAAATACACACCCTGTATTTGACTCCAAATGAACTCATTTAAAGGCTTGGGAACCCTTGGATATAAAAAGGCCTTCCCCGAAAAGACCAAAAGGAAAATTTTCTCATCGTGGTTTTAAAAAAAAAACACTTTTTGGTTTTTTTACTGAATATAAAAGCAAAAAACCGCTTAATTAAAAACCCCTTTAATATAAATTGCGCTCCAGAAAACCAGAAAAAATTACTTTGTAAAAGTGGGGTTTAAAAAACACCCCTGGGATTTTTCCGAATATAAAACACAAACACGCTTTTAATTTAAAACCCCTTAAAATAAATTGCCCTCCAAAATCACCAGGAAAATTTAATTTGTCTTTTTGGGGTTTAAAAAAAACCGTATTTTTTTTTAAAAGATAAAAAATAAAACAAACACTTTGAAAACCCTTTTAAAATAAATTGCGTTCCAGAAAATTTCCGGAAAAAAATTTCCGTAAGTGGCGTTTTAAAAACACCATGTATTTTTCTGAATATAAAAGCACAAAACACGCTTAAAATTTAAACCCCAAATATAAATTTTCGTTCCAGAAATTACCGGAAAAAATTTTCTCGTATGTGGCGTTTAAAAACACCCCAAATAAATTTTCTGAAATAAAAGCACAAAAACGCTTAAATTCCCCTTAATATAAAAATTTTGCCCAAAATGACCAGAAAAGGGAATTAAAATGTTTTTAAGGGGGGCAAATTAGACCCCCCCCCTGGGCTTGAATTACAATACCCCACAAACTGAATCAAAATGTTAACGGAAGAAGAAAAAGCCCCTGATAAAAGCAGTGAAACCCCCCCCCCCCCAAACGCGCTAAAAGGGTTTTTCCTTTCCCGGGGAAAATCTCTGCTGCGCCCACCGCTTATGTCAGGCCCCCAACAGAGCAGTGTGAGGAAAAGAAAATGGCTCCGTATTTTTGTGCTTTTGACTTTACAGAACCTTCCGGGGCTCTGATTGGCTTTTAATGTCTGCACACTCATTTAGGGTCTTCCTTTTTTCCCCCCCAAGTTCGCTTGCGGCCCTTTTAAACAATAAAAAAACCCCCCCACCCCCCCGTTCCCCCTGCGAATTTACCCCAAAACTTCTTATTTTTTTTGCAGAACCGAAGGGTTTTCCCAAATTCTAAACCCAAATTTTCCCCTTTTTTAGAATCCCTTTTTCCCCAACTCTAATTTAAATTTCGGGGAGCCTGTCTCACTCTATCCCATTTGTTAGTGTTATTGTTGTTCTTTGTTTGGTCTCATGTACAGACATAGTGGGAAAAAAATGTCAAACACAACAAAAAGCAAAAATACACACACCACCATTTCCCTATTACAACATACCAATCACCCCTAAAAACATCAAAAATAAATGAATACCATCTAATATTGTAGCTTTTTGTAACCTAGCCTATAAATCTTACTTATTTAACCATCCGTAAACCCTGAAAGAAAAAAAATGACAAAATTTGCGATTTGTTCATCCGGCAGCACAAAAAGGGAAAAAAAGCACCCAAAAAAGTCAAAAATCCCTTGTTCCCAAATGAAAACATCATTTCATTCCCCCTCCCCCCCCCCCAAAAAAACCCTTTTACACAGCTCAGGACAGGTAAAAAAGTTAGGCAAATCAAAATTTGTAGCATAAATATTGTTTTACACAATAAAAACAATAAATACCAATAAAAAGAGTGCTACAACATAAAAAACTATATAAATTGGATGTCGATGTAATTGTTCAACCACAGAGAAAACAACAGTCTGAACACTGCACGGGGTGGTTAAAACATAAAAATTAAAAAATTACCAAAAAATTACTGTATTTTCTTCACCCTCCCTTTCCAAAATAAAATTAAAGGGGTGATCTAAAGTCATACTCCCAAAAATATTCCAATAAAAAAATCAACACCCCGCAAAAAAAAAAAGTCCCTACACATCCAACACAAAAAAAAAAAAGTTAGGCTCTCAAGTATGGCAAGAAACGGTTTTTTTTTTATTTATATACCCCCAACATATTCCGCCACTTTACTTTTTTAGCGGTATAATACAGACAAAAAAAAACATAAACAGAAAAAAACTACTTTAAAATAGACACAAGTTTGTGAGGTCCCCGCTGCAAGAGCTTTCAATCTATTTGGGTATATTGGTGGACGAAGAGTCAGAAGTGTGCATTTACACAAATGGTCAGCCTTTTTTAAAAAAAAGGAGGGTTTACATAAAAGTGGGGAACCTTCCACCCAACCAAACATCTATATACAGATAAGGACTGTGATGCCCAAGTGCGGGGGGAAAGAATTTTGTTGACAGAAATGAGGGGAAAAATTAGGGATCCGGTAGGGGCCCCCCAAAAAAGATGTATTCTCAGGGGACTCTAAAAAGCTTTGGGGGTTATGAGGTGCCTGATCATGGGGACATGTTCAAGAAACTGGTCACACTGAAAAAACTTGGGGACAAGATGGAGATTCGATGACTGAGGCATGGGTCTAAGAACATCCGCAAGCAAGAGACCGGGGAGGAAAAGGGAAACAATGGAGGGTGTGCACGCGTGGAAGCTTTATGGGTCAAGTGATTAGTTTTCTGTTGTATTCTGTACGAATGGGCAAACAGTGCGGAATACACAGGGGAGAGGCATCATATAGGGCTGGAAAGAAGATGAACTGCTGCTGCATTCAGGGGCATTTGGAAAGGGGGGAGTTTTCAGAGAGGGGGACCGATAATATTAGTTACAAAAACAAACGAAAGAATAAAAGAACAAAGAGGTTTTTTAGTTGTTTTTCACGTAAGAAAA
>JAODAL010036275.1:0-41893 GCA_025379985.1 Phyllomedusa bahiana
TCCCGATATCAGCAGCCCAGACCCCGGGGGCTGATACTTTTTACAGATATCAGCAGAGAAGCGGCCCCCCGGGGGAAACACCAAAAAATTGCACTGATACATTGTTTACAGATATCAGCCCGAGAAGGCCCGGGGCCGGGAGGGGACCTGACAAACCCGCGCTGATACATTTCACACTAAAACGCAGCACCGACACTGCGCTGATAAAATTTTTCACAGATATCAGCAAAAAAGAAACGGGCCCGGCGCACCGACCCCTGGCTGAAACATTGCACAGATATCAGCAGCACCAGGGCACTCACCCGGCTCTGCGGGCCCCCCCCGGGGGGCGTCAGGGGAAAGACGGAGGAGGAGGGGGCTGCTTTTGGGGATGGTCAGGAGGTTTTGGGGCCCGAAGGGGGCCCCTTGGGGTAAAGGGTCTGAGCTCAAAATAAAAAGAGCAAAAATCAAGATAAAAAGAGGGGGAGCGGGGGGCAGGGGCCCCGTAGGGGGCGCTCCATGGACAGGGGACACCCCTTATATCTGGTGCAAAGGTTTTTTTTTAGGGGGGCCTGCCCTGGGCAAGGGGGGGACCCCCCCTTATATCTGGTGCAGGTCTGTAGGGGGCGCTGCATGGACAGGGGGACACCCCTTATATCTGGTGCAGGTCTGTAGGGGGGGGCTGGCCCCTGGACAGGGGAAAAACCCTTTTATCTGGGGCAGGGGTTGTAAGGGGGGGCCCCCCAAAGGGAAAAGGGGGACACCCCCAGCTTGGGGGTTTAGGGTCTGGGAGGGGGGGGCTTCATGGGAAGGGGGCCCCCCAGAGCTTTTGGCGTTGGGGCTGTAAAGGGGGGGGTTTCATGGGGCAGGGGACACCCCTTTTTATCTTTGGTTTCAAAGGGTTTTAGGGGGCGCTGCATGGACAGGGGACACCCCAGAGCTCTGGTGCAGGTCTGTAGGGGGCGCTGCATGGACAGGGGACACCCCAGAGCTCTGGTGCAGGTCTGTAGGGGGCGCTGCATTTGGGCGGGGACACCCCTAGCTTGGGGGCAGGTCCGGTTGGGGGCGTGCATGGACCCGGGGGGGAAACCCAGAGCTCTGGTGCAGGTCTGTAGGGGGCGCTGCATGGACAGGGGACCACCCCTTGCTCTGGTTTCAGGTTCTTTTAGGGGGCGCTGGGATGGAAAAGGGGCAACCCCAGAGCTCTGGTGCAGGTCTGTAGGGGGCGCTGCATGGACAGGGGACACCCCTTATATCTGGGTGGGTCTTGTAGGGGGGGGGCCCGCAAAAAGGGCGGGGGCACCCCTTTTATCTGGTGCAGGTTTTTGTAAAGGGGGGGCTGCATGGACAGGGGGAAAACCCTTAAAAATTTTTGGTTTCAGGTCTTTAGGGGGCGCGCTGCAAGGGGTATGGGGGCCCCCAAAAAGCTCTGGCCAGGTCCCGTAGGGGGGGGGCCCGGGCCATGGACAGGGGGGAAACCCCAAAAGCTCTGGGCCCCCGGTCTTTGGGGGTGCTGCATGGACAAAGGGAAACCCCCCGGCTCTGGTGGGAGGTCTGTAGGGGGGCCCCTGCCCTGGACAGGGGACACCCCTTGCTCTTGGTTTAGGTCTTGGGAAGGGGGGGCTTGGGTTTGGGCAGGGACCACCCTTGCTTTTGGTGAAGGTCCCGTAGGGGGGCCCCGCATGGACAAGGGGGTTTCCCCCTTTTTCTCTGGCGCAGGTCTGAGGGGGCGCCCCCGAAAGGGGCGGGGAAACCCCCGAGCTTGGTGCAGGTCTTTTTAGGGGGGCTGCAAAGGACAGGGGGAAAACCCCCAGCTTGGTTTCAAAATCTGTAGGGGGGGCGGGATTTGGGCGGGGACAAACCCCCTTTTCTGGGTTTTCAAATCTTTTAGGGGGCGCTTTCATGGGGGGACACCCCCGAGCTTTTGGTGTGGCAGGGGGGGGCGGGGGGGGTGGGTGCAAGGAAGGGGGCACCCCAAAGCTCTGGGCAGGTCTGTAGGGGGGCCCCCTGCATGGGAAAAGGGGCTCCCCTTATATTTTGGTGCAGGTCTGTTTGGGGGGCGCTGCCCCTGGACAGGGGGGCACCCCCGAGCCTTTTGGGTGCCCGGTCTGTAGGGGGCGCTGCATGGACAGGGGACAAACCCCTTTTTTACTGGGGCCCGGTTGTGGGGGCGCTGAAAAGGACAGGGGGGCACCCCCGGCCTGGGGCAGGTTTAGGGGGGCTGCAAAAGGACAGGGGACACCCCTTATATCTGGTGCAGGTCTGTAGGGGGCGCTGCATGGGGCAGGGGGAAAACCGCAGAGGTTTTGGGGTGGGAAAGGGCTGTAGGGGGCGCCCGCCCTTTGGGCAAAGGGGCACCCCTTTATCTGGGCAGGTCTGTAGGGGGGCGCTGCCCTGGACAGGGGAACCCCAGAGCTTGGGTTTCAGGGGCTGTAGGGGGGGCTGGGATGGACAGGGGAACCCCCTTATATCTGGTTTTTAAAGGGCTTTTTGGGGGGGGGCTGCAAGGACAGGGGGAAAACCGAGAGGGGTTTGGGGGCAGGTCTGTAGGGGGGGGGGGGCTGCATGGGGCAGGGGAAAAACCCCAGAGCTCTGGTGCAGGTCTGTAGGGGGCGCTGCATGGACAGGGGACACCGCGGAGGGAGCATTAGCCGGGTTGGACTAGGTCTGCCCCGCTCTCGCGTCCGCCCTCCAGAAATCTATGGCCCCGCTGCAGGTGCATGGACAGAGCCGAAAGAGAGGTGAATGGGGCCTCAGTGAGGAGGACGGTGCGGTGCTGCCACCTGCTGGCCACTGAGCGGTGCTCACCTGGAGGCGCTGTAATCCGGATGCGATCGCTTCCCGTTGCTCCTGTCCCACCGGGAGGCCGTCAGCTCCATGGGCGGCAAACACGAGGCTCCCGAGCTCCGGCGCAGCTGAGGGGTGGGCAGGCTGCTGCGGCTGGTCAGCCCCTGGGGAGGGAGAACAGCAGGTGAATGCTGCACTGACACACAGAAACGGAACAACCTCAGTGTGTGCGCTCTGCCAGAGGAGGAAAGGAGCCGGCGGGGGGTGATGGGGGTGGCAAGGGAGCGGCAGAGGGGTGAGCGACCGGGGAGGAAGAACAGGAACAGCAGCTGCACTGACACACAGAACCGCAACAACCTCAGTGTGTGCGCTCTGCCCGAGGAGGACAGGAGCCGGCGGGGGGTGATGGGGGAGGCTAGGGAGCGGCAGAGGGGTGAGCAACCGGGGAGGAAGAACAGAAACAGCAGCTGCACTGACACACAGAAACGGAACAACCTCAGTGTGTGCGCTCTGCCAGAGGAGGACAGGAGCCGGGGGGGGGTGAGGGGGGGGAGGTTGGGAGCGGCAGAGGGGTGAGCGACCGGGGAGGAAGAACAGGAACAGCAGTGCACTGAAACACGAAAGGGAACAACCTCAGTGTGTGCGCTCTGCAGAGGAGGACAGGAGCCGGCGGGGGTTGGATGGGGGAGGCTAGGGAGCGGCAGAGGGGTGAGCGACCGGGGAGGAAGAACAGGAACAGCAGCTGCACTGACACACAGAAACGGAACAACCTCAGTGTGTGCGCTCTGCCAGAGGAGGACAGGAGCCGGCGGGGGGTGATGGGGGAGGCTAGGGAGCGGCAGAGGGGTGAGTGACCGGGGAGGAAGAACAGGAACAGCAGCTGCACTGACACACAGAAACGGAACAACCTCAGAGCGAGTGCTGTCCCAGAGACAGGAGGGGCCATGGGGCGGCAGAAGGGTGACGGGGAGGCCATTGAGAAGATCAGAGATCACTGGGGAGAGGAGGAAAGGAAGTAAAAGGAGGGGATTGGATGCTGCTGGGGGGGAGGGTTTAGGGGTTGACAGGGGAGGTCAGATGTCACCCGGAGGGGGGGGGGGGGGGGGTTTAAGGGGTGACTGGGGAGGTCAGATGTCGCCAGGTTGGGGACACCCGGGGGGGGGGGATTGAGTGACTGGGAAAGTCAGATGTACCGGAGGAGTGGGGGGGTGACTGTGGAGGTCAGAGGTCCCCAGGGAGGGGGGGGCAGGTCAGCGGTCGCCGGGGGGAGGTCAGATGTCGCCGGGGGAGGGGTGGAAGGTCAGAGGTCACCAGGGAGGGGGTGGAAGGTCAGATGTCGCCGGGGGAGGTCAGATGCCATTAGGGGGCGTCCCGGTTCCTGTCGTTACCTTGTGGAACTTCCTGTCGCCCTTGTCCATGGTGTCGTCCATCTCCGCACAGGGGTAGAAGCCGGGGAAGGGGGTGAAGGGGTTGACTTTGGGTCTGCAGGAGCCTGAGAAGGTCCCCATGAGGCTGCTGATGCTGCGCAGCGAGGACACCACCTGCGGGGACAGGGACGGCTCCACCAGCAGCTCCGACACCATGGTGCGCGCCTCGTTCAGCACCGACAGGTCCACGCCATTCCCACCGGCGGCGTTCTGGAAGCAGACAATGCACAGATCACATCCAGGAACACCACATCTCTTACAATGCAGCGCAGCGGAGCACGCTCTGTACAGACACGGAGCCAGCAGAGGGTGCTAGAAAGCAGGAAAGCAACTGCATCATCTCCTGCCGCCGCCGCTGCGAGAGCCGAAAATGATGCTATAAAGATCTACAGGACGCCCGGAGAGTGAGGAACAGTGAGAGACACGACTGCAGCTCTGGGTATGACTGGAGTATGAGACATGATGTAGCTGCAGCTCTGAATATGACTAGAGTATGAGACATGACATGAATGCAGCTCTGGATGTGACTGGAGTATGAGACATGACGTAACTCGTAACTGCAGCTCTGGATGTAAATGGAGTATGAGACATGATGTAGCTGCAGCTCTGGATGTGACTGGAGTATGAGATAACTGCAGCTCTGGATGTGAGACATGACGTAACTGCAGCAAGATATAGAATGTGACTGCAGCTCTGGGTGTGACTTGAGGATGAGACATGATGTGACCACAACTGTGAATGTGACTGCAGCATGAGACATGACTGCAGCTCTGGATGTGACAGGAGTATAAGATATGACATGGCTACTGTATTAGATCACAGTGGAGTATGAGACATGATGTAACAGCAGAATAATAATCGCAGCTCTAGATGTGACTAGATAATGAATAAATAAGACCTAAGGGAATAGTAGAATTGTTTGTGCAGCTCTGGATATGACTAGAATATAAGAAGATGCAATAGCAGCACTGGGAGTGCAGCTCTGGATGTGACTGGAGTAAAAGACATGATCTGACTGCAGCTCTGGAGGTGACTGGAGCAGGTGCCGTGGACTCACCTGGTATTGGGGTTTGTACCACTGTTTGAAGTCCCAATACCAGGGAATCATCTGCAACGAAAGAAAGTAATGTCAGGAAAACGATCTGAGGCGGAATCAGCGCAGCGATTATAAAGGTTATAAATGACGGGAAAAACACGGGGGCGGGCGAGGGGAAGAGCAAAGCCCCAAAACCTGCCCAGGAAGCCGACCCGGACACCACCCAGCTTTCCTGCACTCCGGAGCGTCCTCTATTATACAGTGATATACGGCTTCCTGTCACATGGGCACCCAGCATTCCATCACTCCGGAGCGTCCTCTATGATACAGTGATATACGGCTTCCTGGCCCGTCACATGGTCACCCAGCTTTCCTGCACTCCGGAGCGTCCTCTACTATACAGTGATATACGGCTTCCTGGCCCGTCACATGGTCACCCAGCTTTCCTGCACTCCGGAGTGTCCTCTATTATACAGTGATATACGGCTTCCTGTCACATGGTCACCCAGCTTTCCTGCACTCCGGAGCGTCCTCTATTATACAGTGATATACGGCTTCCTGTCACATGGTCACCCAGCTTTCCAGCACTCCGGAGCGTCCTCTATTATACAGTGATATACGGCTTCCTGTCACATGGTCACCCAGCTTTCCCGCACTCCGGAGCATCCTCTATTATACAGTGATATACGGCTTCCTGTCACATGGTCACCCAGCTTTCCTTCACTCCGGAGCGTCCTCTATTATACAGTGATATACGGCTTCCTGGCCCGGCACATGGTCACCCAGCTTTCCCGCACTCCGGAGCGTCCTCTATTATACAGTGATATACGGCTTCCTGGCCCAGCACATGGTCACCCAGCTTTCCCGCACTCCGGAGCGTCCTCTATTATACAGTGATATACGGCTTCCTGTCACATGGTCACCCAGCTTTCCCGCACTCCGGAGCGTCCTCTATTATACAGTGATATACGGCTTCCTGGCCCGTCACATGGTCACCCAGCTTTCCCGCACTCCGGAGCGTCCTCTATTATACAGTGATATACGACTTCCTGGCCCAGCACATGGTCACCCAGCTTTCCTGCACTCCGGAGCGTCCTCTATTATACAGTGATATACGGCTTCCTGGCCCAGCACATGGTCACCCATCTTTCCCGCACTCCGGAGCGTCCTCTATTATACAGTGATATACGGCTTCCTGTCACATGGTCACCCAGCATTCCCGCACTCCGGAGCGTCCTCTATTATACAGTGATATACGACTTCCTGGCCCAGCACATGGTCACCCAGCTATCCAGCACTCCGGAGCGTCCTCTATTATACAGTGATATAAGACTTCCTGGGCCCAGCACATGGTCACCCAGCTTTCCCGCACTCCGGAGCGTCCTCTATTATACAGTGATATACGGCTTCCTGGCCCGGCACATGGTCACCCAGCTTTCCCGCACTCCGGAGCATCCTCTATTATACAGTGATATACGGCTTCCTGGCCAGGCACATGGTCCCCCAGCTGTCCCGCACTCCGGAGCGTCCTCTATTATACAGTGATATACGGCTTCCTGTCACATGGTCACCCAGCTTTCCTGCACTCCGGAGCGTCCTCTATTATACAGTGATATACGGCTTCCTGTCACATGGTCACCCAGCTTTCCTGCACTCCGGAGCGTCCTCTATTATACAGTGATATACGGCTTCCTGGCCCGTCACATGGTCACCCAGCTTTCCTGCACTCCGGAGGGTCCTCTATTATACAGTGATATACGGCTTCCTGGCCCGACACATGGTCACCCAGCATTCCCGCACTCCGGAGCGTCCTCTATTATACAGTGATATACGACTTCCTGGCCCAGCACATGGTCACCCAGCTTTCCCGCACTCCGGAGCGTCTATTATACAGTGATATACGGCTTCCTGTCACATGGTCACCCAGCTTTCCTTCACTCCGGAGCGTCTTCTATTATACAGTGATATACGACTTCCTGGCCCAGCACATGGTCACCCAGCTTTCCCGCACTCCGGAGCGTCCTCTATTATACAGTGATATACAGCTTCCTGGCCCGGCACATGGTCACCCAGCTTTCCCGCACTCCGGAGCGGCCTCTATTACACAGTGATATACCGCTTCCTGGCCCGGCACCTGGTCACCCAGCATTCCCGCACTCCGGAGCGTCCTCTATTATACAGTGATATACGGCTTCCTGGCCCAGCACATGGTCACCCAGCTTTCCCGCACTCCGGAGCATCCTCTATTATACAGTGATATACGGCTTCCTGGCCCAGCACATGGTCACCCAGCTTTCCCGCACTCCGGAGCATCCTCTATTATACAGTAATATACGGCTTCCTGGCCCGTCACATGGTCACCCAGCTTTCCTGCACTCCGGAGCGTCTTCTATTACACAGTGAGATACGGCTTCCTGGCCCGGCACATGGTCACCCAGCTTTCCCGCACTCCGGAGCGTCCTCTATTACACAGTGATATACGGCTTCCTGGCCCGGCACATGGTCACCCAGCTTTCCCGCACTCCGGAGCGTCTCCTCTATTATACAGTGATATACGGCTTCGTGTCACATGGTCACCCAGCTTTCCTGCACTCCGGAGCGTCCTCTATTATACAGTTATATACGGCTTCCTGGCCCGTCACATGGTCACCCATCCGCTATTATACAGTGCTATACGGCTTCCTGTCACATGGTCACCCAGCTTTCCTGCACTCCGGAGCGTCCTCGAGTATACAGGGATATACGGCTTCCTGGCCCAGCACATGGTCACCCATCTTTCCCGCACTCCGGAGCGTCCTCTATTATACAGTGATATACGGCTTCCTGTCACATGGTCACCCAGCTTTCCCGCACTCCGGAGCATCCTTTATTATACAGTGATATACGGCTTCCTGTCACATGGTCTCCCAGCTTTCCCTCACTCCGGAGCGTAGTGTATTATACAGTGATATACGGCTTCCTGGCCAGGCACATGGTCACCCAGCTTTCCTGCACTCCGGAGCGTCCTCTATTATACAGTGATATACGGCTTCCTGGCCCGACACATGGTCACCCAGCATTCCCGCACTCCGGAGCGTCCTCGATTATACAGTGATATACGACTTCCTGGCCAGCACATGGTCACCCAGCTTTCCCGCACTCCGGAGCATCCTCTCCTATACAGTGATATACGGCTTCCTGGCCCGGCACATGGTCACCCAGCTTTCCTGCACTCCGGAGCGTCCTCTATTATACAGTGATATACGGCTTCCTGGCCCGGCACATGGTCACCCAGCTTTCCTGCACTCCGGAGTGTCCTCTATTATACAGTGATATACGGCTTCCTGTCACATGGTCACCCAGCTGTCCTGCACTCCGGAGCGTCCTCTATTATACAGTGATATACGGCTTCCTGGCCTGGCACATGGTCACCCAGCTTTCCCGCACTCCGGAGCGTCCTCTATTATACAGTGACAGTGGGTGTCATACCCAGCACAGGACTACTGCTCCCATCATCCCCCGCTCTGCAGGCGGCTCTGGCCCAGATACAGAAACCACAGCAAGCTCAGCGGTGAAGCTCGGATCTTATCTGACACCGGTGACGTCAATGGGGCTCAGCTCAGGAGGAAACAAAGCACCAAACCGCTGCGAAGCCAAAAAATAGGCAACGGGGCCGCGACCGCCCAGACCTGCTGCCCAAATGGGTCACCACCATCAGTTATAAGAAACTGATGCCAGAACAAGTCTCTCCTGTACCGATACATTGTAACAAAGCACCCGCAGCACAAGTCTCCCCTGTACCGATACATTGTAACAAAGCACCCGCAGCACAAGTCTCTCCTGTACCGATACATTGTAACAAACCATCTGCAGCACAAGTCTCTCCTGTACCGATACATTGTAACAAACCATCTGCAGCACAAGTCTCCCCTGTACCGATACATTGTAACAAACCACCCGCAGCACAAGTCTCTCCTGTACCGAAACATTGTAACTAACAATCTGCAGCACAAGTCTCTCCTGTACCGAAACATTGTAACAAAGCACCCGCAGCACAAGTCTCTCCTGTACCGATACATTGTAACAAACCACCCGCAGCACAAGTCTCTCCTGTACCGATAGATTGTAACAAACCCGCAGCAGCACAAGGCTCGCCTGTACCGATATATTGTAACAAACCCCCCGCAGCACAAGTCTCCCCTGTACCGATACATTGTAACAAACCCCCCGCAGCACAAGTCTCCCCTGTACCGATACATTGTAACAAACCCCCCGCAGCACAAGTCTCTCCTGTACGGACACACTGTAACAAACCATCTGCAGCAAAATTCTCCCCTGTACCGAAACATTGTAACAAAGCACCCGCAGCACAAGTCTCACCTGTACCGATACATTGTAACAACCCACCCGCAGCACAAGTCTCTCCTGTACCGATACATTGTAACTAACAATCTGCAGCACAAGTCTCCCCTGTACCGAAACATTGTAACAAAGCACCCGCAGCACAAGTCTCTTCTGTACCGATACATTGTAACAAACCACCCGCAGCACAAGTCTCTCCTGTACCGATACATTGTAACAAACCACCCGCAGCACAACCATCTCCTGTACCGTTATATTGTAACAAACCACCCGCAGCACAAGTCTCTCCTGTACCGATACATTGTAACAAACCGTCTGCAGCACAAGTCTCTCCTGTACCGATACATTGTAACAAAGCACCCGCAGCACAAGTCTCTCCTATACCGATACATTGTAACAAACCGACAGCAGCACAAACATATCCTGTACCGTTATATTGTAACAAACCACCCGCAGCACAAGTCTCTCCTGTACCGATACATTGTAACCAACCACCCGCAGCACAAGTCTCCCCTGTACCGATACATTGTAACAAACCACCCGCAGCACAAGTCTTTCCTTTACCGATACATTGTCACAAACCGTCCGCAGAACAAAGCTCTCCTGTACCGATACAATGTAACAAACCATCCTCAGCACAAGTCTCTCCTGTACTGACAATGTAACAAACCACCTGCAGCACAAGTCTCTCCTGTACCGAAACATTGTAACAAACCATCAGCAACACAAGCCCCTCCTTTAATAAATACATTGCAACCGTCAGCAGCCCAAATCTCTCCTGTACCGAAACATTGTAACAAATCAGTGCAGGGGACGTATCAGTATGAAGTTTAGCAAGGTCGGCTGATGGGACTGTTCACATTGGATACAACTGTACCAAACTCTCAGCAGCAACCAGTCAGGTTCTGATACACAGTAACAAACAAGTCGACCACACACGTCAGACGGCCCGAGGGGAAATAATCCCAAAAATCACATGATTTATTATTTGACATTAATAAAAGTCCTCTCCTTTTCCGGTGTGAAGAGCAGAAAAAGCCCCCGCGCCAATGTCCGCCCCCGACCAATCCCCAGAGACCATCGCGTCCGACACGGACAAGAGACTAAATAAAAAGTTACAAAAAGCCTTTACTGTACGTTACTCAGCCTCCCCCCAAAGGGGGCAGCAGTGCAAACCTGTGGTCATCGCTGGGGCCCCCCATAGACAGCAGGGAGCCTGTGGGTCATGGTTTTTCTTTCCTCCCATAGACAGCAGTGCAGCCTGTGGGTTTATTGATTTTTGCCTCCCCCAGCAGCAGTGCAGCCCGTGGGGCATTTTTTTTGTTTCCCCTAGCAGCAAATGCCCCTGTGGTCATTTGGGCCTCCCCATAGACAGGGAGGGCCGCCTGTGGGCATGGGCTTGCCTCCCCTAGACAGCAGTGCAGCCCCGTGGTCATGGGCTCTGCCTCCAATAGACGCAGTGCAGCCTGTGGGCATTGTTGGGCCTCCAAAGACGCAAATGCAGCCTGTTGGGCATCGGGTTTTCGCCCCCCTAGACACAGTGCAGGCCTGTTTTTTTATTTTATTGTGCCCCCCAAGAAAAGCAGTGCAGCCCCGTTTGGGCAAGTTCCCCGCCCCCCATAACGCCCGTGGGAAACCTGTGGTCATGTTTTGCCTCCCAAAAGGCACATTTCAGCCTGTGGTCAAGGGCCCTGGCCCCCCCATAGGGCAGCATTCAGCCTGTGGGGATTTCTGTCCCTAAAACAGCAGTGGGAGCCTGTGGGCTTTTTGCCTCCCATGGCAGCCCGTGAGCCTTGGGGGTCATGGGCTCGCCTCCCCCTAAAACAGCAGGGAGCCCCCGTGGTCGGGTTTTTCCTCCCCAAGACCCGCAGTGCAGGGCCCGGGTTGGGTTTTTCCTCCCATAGACAGCATGCTCCCGTGGTTTTTTGTGCCTCCCCATTGACGCAGTGCAGCTTTGGTTTGTTTTTTTGCCTCCATGGCGGGAATTTAAACCTTTTGGTCATAGTCTCCCCTCCCCAAAACAGCAGGGAGCCTTTTGGTTTGTTTTGGGCCCCCATAGGCACAGGCAGCCCCGTGGTCCGTTTTTTCTCCCATAGAAGCAGGCAGCCTGTGGTCAAAAGTCTTGGGCCCACCCCTAGACAGAAACGCAGCCTGTTGGGCTTTTTCTCCCCTCCCAATAAAGCAGGCAGGGCCGTGGTCATGTCTGGGGCCCCCCATTTGACAGGGAGGCAGGGGTTGGTCCTTGTTTGCCTCCCATAGACAGCAGTTCAGCCTTGGTCACGTTCCCGGCCCCCCCAAAGACAGCAGGGGCACCCGTGGTCATCGTCCTTTCCCCCCCCATAGACACAGTTTCAAGCCTGGGTCATTTTGGCCTTCCCCTAGGGCGCATTGGAGCCTGGTTTTTCGGCTCTGCCCCCCATAAAGCATGCAGGCCTGAGGCATTGGGTTTTTGCCTTTCCCTTTGACACCGGGGCAGCCTTTGGCATAGTCTTTTGGGTCCAAGAGACAGCAGTGGGGAAAGGGCCCTGTGGTCCCCGATTGTGGGCCCCCTAGACAGCAGTGCAGCCTTGGGGCCCCTGTCGTCCCCCCCCCCCCCCCCCCCCCGGCCCCCCCCCCCCCCCCCCCCCCCAAAAGACAGCAGTGCCCCCTGTTTGGGCTTTCTTGGCCCCCAAAGACAGCAGTTTCCCGGCCCCCTGGTCTTTTTTTTTGCCTTTCCCCTTTTGACAGCAGTGCAGCCTGTGGTAAAGTCTTGGGGCCCCCAAAGACAGCAGGCAGCCTGTGGTTATTGGGTTTGCTTCCCCCAACGCAGTGGGAAACCTGTGGTAAAAGGTTGGGGCCCCCAAGACAGCAGTGGGAGCCTGTGGTCATTGTTTGTGCTTCCCCTAGGAAAAGCAGGAGGCCTGTTGGGCATCGTTTGGGGGGGCCCCCATAACAGCAAATGCAGCCCGTGGCAAACGCCGGCCTTTCCCCCAAAACAGCGGCAGCCCCCTTTGGGCATGGGCTTGCCCCCCATAGACAGCCCGGCCCGCCTGTGGTCCCTTTTTGCCAACCCCTAGACAGCAGTGGGGCCTGTGGTTTATCGCCTCCTGCCCCCCATAGGGCAGCAGTGCAGCCTGTGGGAAAGGTTTGTGCCTTCCCATAAAACAGGGAGTGGCCTTGGTATTGTTTTTGCCTCCCCTTGACAGCAGTGCAGCCTGTTGGCATTTTTTTTGTGCCTTCCCCTAGACCGCAGTGCAGCCGTGGCATTTTTTTGTTGCCCCCCCCCATAGACAGCAGCGCACCTGAGGTCTTTGTTTTGCCTCCCAAGACACAGCGAGCCTGTGGTAAGACTTTTGACCAAAGGCGCCAAAAGCCGTTACCCCTCTGGAATACCGTGGTTACCTGCAGGCCTATACCCCTCAAACCCCCCCATCTGCCCCTCTGCGGGTGGAAGGGGTAACGGGGGCGCAGACCTTTCACCCCCAAGGGAAAATAAAATTGCCCATTTCCTGTAAATGTGATCAATGCGGGGGGGGAGGGGGCGTCAGCGACTCGGCCCCAGATATCGAGCGGATCCCGTCCCCCTGACAGAGCAGAAAAACCACCAGGCGGGAACGGAAAAACCCAATATACACAGGCGAGCTGAGAGGACAGGCTGGGAGTTGTAGTGCCCCCTCATTAAGCGTTATGACTATATCAGCTCTCCCTTTTTAAACCTCCATATTTATATAACCAAGACATTACACCTATTACAAATCCCGCTCCTCTTTTAATGCCCAGTACGATATAAACCCAAAACAAAACATCCTAGTGACTGATATCACCCCCTCTTTAACCCCAACGATAAACCAAACATTTCAAAACCTATTTGGGCTGATAAGCCCCTCCTCTTATAACGCCCCTACTGATATCCAGAACATTACTCCTATGTGAGATAAAAAGCCGCTCCCTTAAAAACGCCCAGTACTGAAAACCAAAATTACATCCATGGACCGATATCACCCTCCCTTTAAAACCCAGTACTGATATAACCAGAATTAAAATCCATTTGGGCTGGTATCGCCCTCCTCTTATAACGCCCAGTACTGATTAACCAAGACATACATCCAGGGATGAATCACCGCTCTTCTTAAACGCTCCAGTACGAATAACCAACATTCCCTATGTGACTGATATCACCACTCCTCTTATAACGCTCCAGTACGATAGAACCAAAATTTCATCCTTGTACCGATATCCCGCTCCCCTTAAACCCCTCCATACCGAAAATAACCCAAACAAAAATCCATGTGACCGAACAGCCCTCCTCTTATAACCTCCAGACGAATAACAGAGACATTTCACCCAGGACAGATATCACCGCTCCCTTATAACGCTCCAGTACTGATATAACCAGAGACATTACATCCTATGTGACTGATATCAGCCGCTCCTCTTATAACGCTCCAGTACTGATATAACCTCCAGACATTACATCCTATGTGACTGATATCAGCCGCTCCTCTTATAACGCTCCAGTACTGATATAACCAGACATTACATCCTATGTGACTGATATCAGCCGCTCCTCTTATAACGCTCCAGTACTGATATAACCTCCAGACATTACATCCTATGTGACTGATATCAGCTGCTCCTCTTATAACGCTCCAGTACTGATATAACCTCCAGACATTACATCCTATGTGACTGATATCAGCCGCTCCTCTTATAACGCTCCAGTACTGATATAACCAGAGACATTACATCCTATGTGTCTGATATCAGCCGCTCCTCTTATAACGCTCATGTACTTATATAACCAGAGACATTACATCCTATGTGACTGATATCAGCCGCTCCTCTTATAACGCTCCAGTACTGATATAACCTCCAGACATTACATCCTATGTGACTGATATCAGTCTGGGATACTATAATATTCTGCTTCGCTCTGACTCCAGAAGCCTCAGTACTGGTATATGAGCACTAGGTGGCAGCACAAGGCCTGCGGAATATGAGATATCTTCAGGACTTGGCGGCGCCGACCTCATCAGATAAAATCGTTGAGCGTCATCCGCCGGCGGCCGGGACACGAGGAGCTTCGGTGCAGCCGCGGCCCCAGGAGCTGACGCTCACACACCGGGCGTTTGGTGACCCATATTATCAGCCGCACTGGTGCCGCAGTCATCGCCTCTTGGGCAGTGTTCACACGGCGTCTTTATGGCCGTATTTCTGCACAATGTACAATGCAGTCTCCATACAGATCAATGTGACACGATGTGGGGGTGTGGGGCGTCTGCAGGCGGAGGAGGCACTGATCTGCCCCCAATACTGCGGAAACATCGTGCTTGGAATCTAACTGCTTTACAGCGAGTGACCCCCCCTGAGGCTCGCGCGTCCAGATAAACGTGGGACCGAACCGCCAAACTACACAAGGACGGCAGCAAAGGCCAACCCCCGCCCCCCAGTTCCCAAAACCCCCCCACTCCCCATCGGGGGCGAGTTTAAGTGATAACTTTACTGTAGAAAATGTCCACACCCGGGTTTTTTATCACCTTATGATACAATAATCAAGCATTTAGAAGAACGCACTGACAACAAAAAATTTAAAAATTTTTTTATCTTTTGAACCTTGGGGTGTAGTTAAGAAAAAGCGTATTTTTACCAAGTCCCCTCCACCAACACTGGAATTGGGGAAAGACCCGGGAGCAGATTTTGGGGGGGGGACCGCTTGAATCTGATAAGCCCAAAGGATTTCAGGGGACGAAAACCCAAAGGGGGATTTCCCAAAACTAACAAAATTAAAATAAGATATTATTTTTTGGAGCAAAACAGAAAAAATGCAGTTTTCGGAAAGAAACGCAGAACAAGCAAGCAAATCGCAAGTCACTTTATTATAAGACGAAAACTTTAAAAATTACAGTACCCATTACAAAGCTTAGTGGAAGAGAAGGAGCCTGAAAATCCAATTCAAAACATTTTTACCCCCTTTTTTTTTGCAGTTTTAAAATTTAAATTTTTTGGATAAAAACCTTTTGAACACACTAAAAAAAGTAAAAAATGCCAAAAAAACTGCAGGAACAATTTTTTGGGGGTCCCCGAATTTGTTCTGGGGAAATAAATCGCCTCCCAGATTCCCCATACATGAAACCCCACCCTTGATTTTTTTTAAAATTTTCCCGGCAGAGAACGGGCCCCTCTACACTAATTTGGGGGGGGAGAAAAAAGTGGAACCCAAAAAGGGGGGGAACCTCTCTAACAATGTCGGGGAAAAAGGAAATTGCCTCAGCCACAGTCAGTCTGATGAATGGGGTTTATCTTCCAAATTTTTTGGGGAAAAAAGTTTTTGAAACAATTTTTCTTTTAAAAACTGTTTGCCCCGGGAGGGAAATCTTTTCCCTTTGGGGGAGCGCTTTGGCCCGCTCCATGTCATCAATTAACTCCTCCCTGGAGGGGGGCCTGAAAAATATGGGGGGCAGCAGCACTGGCCCACCCAATTTTTCCCCTTTTCATCGAACTAACCCGGACCAACTTTTTAAAAAGGGTTTTTTGGGGGTCGGACTATTTTACGGGCACCCGACTTCACAGCCCTGGACGCCAAGGCTGCGTTCACACGGCAAAGGCCATACGCCGGTCAGATTTCCGTCTTTTTGGCAGCAGACGGCGCCTTTTGTCTGCGGTTTGCGGATTCACCTTCTCCCTTCGCACCAACAACAGACAGAAGAATGAACTTGTTCTATGTTTTTCGGAGCCGCCGATGGTGTAAAAACCGTCCGGCGGAAAATCCGTGCAGTGGGGACCGGTTGGGTTTGTGGGGACTTCTGAGGAATTTTTCCATTGGGGGTCTATGGGGAGCGCCCCCCTTGTTTTGTTTTCGGGTGGTTTTTTAAAACTGCAAAAAAAATTGAGGGAAACCCAAAACCCAAAAACCGGGAAACCCTTTTGGGGGCCCGGGGCCCCGGGGGGGGGAGGGCAATTTCCGGCAAATGGGGGGCCGCATTGGGGCGCCCCCCACGTCACAATTTTAGCCGTTTCCCTTTTCAGCCCGGGTTTTTGCAGGTTTTCCCCAAAAATTTTTTGGGTGAGGGTTTTTTGCCCGGGGACAGACCCAAGGGAAACCCCTCCGTTTTTCTGACCGGGTTTAGGTCTTTTTTTGGGACAAAGGGGGGGGGGGGGGGGGTTCTGTCCCTGATTTTCGGATTTACCTTTTTCCCTTCGCCCCCCACCCTGTTTTCCCGAAAACCGGTTTGGGAAAAATAAAATTGTTCTAAGTCGGGGTTTCCCCAAGCTGCGGGGCCCCCCAGGGTGTTTTGGGGAAAAATACAACTCCCATTTAATTTCATTTGTAAACTTCTATAACAGGGGAATGATGGGAGTTTAAATTTCCCAACAGCTGGAGGGCCGCAGCTTGAGGATGCCTGCTCTAAGTCTTCCATTACACGGACAGTGGGGGAACCGTGCAGCGTGGACGGCCCTTAGTGCGGACTGCGACAGGTTGTTCTATTGAAGTCAATGTAAAAGGTTCAAATCCAAAAACGGTCGGTAAAACTGCCGAGGGGACGAGCCCTGATGTACACCCCAAAAACCGGGGGCGCTCCCCCCGTGCTTTGCGGGTTGGACAGGGCGAAAGCGCGCCAAAATTTACTTTAAAATTCAGGGCCCCTCATAGAAAAACATAACTCGCTTGGTCCCCGCGTGTACGATCGTATCGCACGGCCGGGGAGAGGGGCGACAGGTCAATTGTCCGCTGGACAATGCATGTGAATGGGGCTGGCCCCCGGCCCCACATGCTTTGGGAATACGCGCTGATCACCCGGCGTAATGCGGCGCGTACTGTACATCGTGTGAACATCGCCGAAGGGTAGACACGCACAGAACGACTTTCTGCTCCAGGTCGGCCCTGTGGCGAGAAAGGAGCAGAACCTTCACGGTTGGAGTCCATGGAAAGCGCTGCACGGTCTCGGCGCGTTTTTTTTTTTGCGGTAATCCTGTGCTGCGCATTTCTGCAAAAAAAAAAAAACGCTCCAACGTGCACTGCGCAACGGTTTAAGGATTTTGCCATCAGTGAGTTTTTTGTCCACTGCTGCGTACACCGAGCCTTGTAACGCTACAGTAGGACCACGTGCGATATGGGGGGCGGCTGTTACAAGGATTCCTCTGAGTCGGGCTCAAAGCACAGATATTGACCTTAAAAACATTGAAAACCCCAGCTGTGTGAGCGGCTGGGGGTCTGAACTAAACAACAGTAGTCGGAAATTGGGACAATGTTCGGGGCAAAAATCCTCTGTGACTCAAAGCATCAAAGCCAAAAATATTCACCCTTAATACATTGTAGCAAACCTCACTGTTTAAAAGGGAGACTTAGGGGGTCTGAGGTAACGGTTACCCTTCTAACAAAACAGCAAGGGGCCGCCCTTCACCCCGTTGGGCGCCGATGAGACGGCGGGGGTGCACCGCGGTCAGACATTAGCCGAGGACACGGCATTCACCATGGAAACCTGACGCCATACAAGTCAAACAACGAGCGCAGCGCCATAGCAACGCGGAGGACACCGAGGGGGAACCTGGAGAGCGGGAGAAACATCTGACACAGAGTGACGGAAAGACAGCGAGCGACAGCCTGCCAACCAGGGACACCCCAAAAAGAGACCCCCGGGGCCAACGGCTCAGCCACACACACAAGGCGAAACGCTCTGCAGCGAAGGTGGCCGTCCGGATCTCCGCCTGCTGTCACTGAATAAAGCCTGTGCAGACCCGCTTCTCACAGCTGAGGGTTTGTTACACAATCCTCTTAACCAAGTACAGGAGCGGCCGACAGATCTCCCCCGTCCAGCACAGACACATTGTAACAAACCATCAGCCTGGAGCCCGGGCGGTTGGTGTCACAGGGGATCGTTTGGACCGGACACATTGTAACAAACCCACAGCTCTATGGTTTCTGGGCTTCTAATTTAGGTAAAATGTCCCCAGTCAGAAAAGATCTGAAAAACGGCGAAAAGAAGATTAAAGAGACGCAGAAATGAGCAAATGTATAAGGTTAAAGGTCAAACCCCCTCCCCCCAACCATCAGTGCACACGGCTACTCTGTAACACAGCTGTCACGGGGTGGAGGAGCTGCAGCTTCTCTCCTTCAGTATCTGAGACTGCATGCTGTGAGAGGGGAGGAGGAGGTGCAGCTTCTCTCCTTCAGTATCTGAGACTGCATGCTGTGAGAGGGGAGGAGGAGCTGCAGCTTCTCTCCTTCAGTATCTGAGACTGCATGCTGGGAGAGGGGTGGAGGAGCAGCAGCTTCTCTCCTTCAGTATCTGAGACTGCATGCTGTGCGAGGGGAGGAGAAGATGCAGCTTCTCTCCTTCAGTATCTGAGACTGTATGCTGTGAGAGGGGAGGAGCTGCAGCTTCTCTCCTTCAGTATCTGAGACTGCATGCTGTGAGGGGGGAGGAGGAGCTGCAGCTTCTCTCCTTCAGTATCTGAGACTGTATGCTGTGAGAGGGGAGGAGCTGCAGCTTCTCGCCTTCAGGATCTGAGACTGCATGCTGTGAGAGGGGAGGAGGAGCTGCAGCTTCTCTCCTTCAGTATCTGAGACTGTATGCTGTGAGAGGGGAGGAGCTGCAGCTTCTCGCCTTCAGTATCTGAGACTGCATGTTGTGAGAGGGGTGGAGGAGCTGCAGCTCCTCTCCTCCAGTATCTGAGACTGCATGCTGTTAGAGGGGAGGAGGAGCTGCAGCTTCTCTCCTTCAGTATCTGAGACTTCATACTGTGAGAGGGGTGGAGGAGCTGCAGCTTCTCTCCTTCAGTATCTGAGACTGCATGTTGTGAGAGGGGAGGAGCTGCAGCTTCTCTCTTTCAGTATATTAGACTGCATGCTGTGAGAGGGGAGGAGGAGCTGCAGCTTCTCTCCTTCAGTATCTGAGACTGCATGCTGTGTGAGGGGAGGAGAAGATGCAGCTTCTCTCCTTCAGTATCTGAGACTGCATGCTGTGTGAGGGGAGGAGATGCAGCTTCTCTCTTTCAGTATCAGACTGCATGCTGTGAGAGGGGAGGAGGATGTGCAGCTTCTCTCCTTCAGTATCTGAGACTGCATGCAGTGAGAGGGGAGGAGGAGCTGCAGCTTCTCTCCTTCAGTATCTGAGACTGCATGCTGTGAGAGGGGTGGAGGAGCTGCAGCTTCTCTCCTTCAGTATCTGAGACTGCATGCTGTGAGCGGAGGACGAGCTGCAGCTTCTCTCCTTCAGTATCTGTGACTGCATGCTGTGAGAGGGGAGGAGGAGATGCAGCTTCCCTCCTTCAGTATCTGAGACTGCATGCTGTGAGGGGGGAGGAGCAGCTGCAGCTTCTCTCCTTCAGTATCTGAGACTGCATGCTGTGAGGGGAGGAGGAGCTGTAGCTTCTCTCTTTCAGTATCAGACTGCATGCTGTGAGAGGGGAGGACGAGCTGCAGCGTCTCGCCTTCAGTATCTGAGACTGCATGCTGTGAGCGGGGTGGAGGAGCTGCAGCTTCTCTCCTCCAGTATCTGAGACTGCATGCTGTGCGAGGGGAGGAGAAGATGCAGCTTCTCTCCTTCAGTATCTGAGACTGCATGCTGTGAGAGGAGGACGAGCTGCAGCTTCTCTCCTTCAGTATCTGAGACTGCATGCTGTGAGAGGGGAGGACGAGCTGCAGCTTCTCTCCTTCAGTATCTGAGACTGCATGCTGTGAGAGGGGAGGACGAGCTGCAGCTTCTCTCCTTCAGTATCTGAGACTGCATGCAGTGAGAGGGGAGGAGGAGGTGCAGCTTCTCTCCTTCAGTATCTGAGACTGCATGCTGTGAGAGGGGTGGACGAGCTGCAGCTTCTCTCCTCCAGTATCTGAGACTGCATGCTGTGAGAGGGGAGGACGAGCTGCAGCTTCTCTCCTCCAGTATCTGAGACTGCATGCAGCGAGAGGGGAGGAGGAGGTGCAGCTTCTCTCTTTCAGTATCTGAGACTGCATGCTGTGAGAGGGGAGGAGGTGCAGCTTCTCTCTTTCAGTATCTGAGACTGCATGCTGTGAGAGGGGAGGAGGAGCTGCAGCTTCTCTCCTTCAGTATCTGAGACTGCATGCTGTGAGAGGGGAGGAGAAGCTGTTTGAGGGGAGGAGGAGATGCAGCTTCCCTCCTTCAGTATCTGAGACTGCATGCTGCGAGGGGTGGAGGAGCTGCAGCTCCTCTCCTCCAGTATCTGAGACTGCATGTTGTGCGAGGGGAGGAGAAGATGCAGCTTCTCGCCTTCAGTATCTGAGACTGTATGCTGTGAGAGGGTAGGAGGAGATGCAGCTTCTCTCCTTCAGTATCTGAGACTGCATGCTGTGAGAGGGGAGGAGGATGTGCAGCTTCTCTCCTTCAGTATCTGAGACTGCATGCTGTGAGAGGGGAGGAGAAGCTGTTTGAGGGGAGGAGATGCAGCTTCTCTCTTTCAGTATCAGACTGCATGCTGTGAGAGGGGAGGAGGATGTGCAGCTTCTCTCCTTCAGTATCTGAGACTGCATGCTGTGAGAGGGGAGGAGGAGCTGCAGCTTCTCTCCTTCAGTATCCGAGACTGCATGCTGTGAGGGGAGGAGGAGCTGCAGCTTCTCTCCTTCAGTATCTGAGACTGCATGCTGTGAGAGGGGAGGACGAGCTGCAGCTTCTCTCCTTCAGTATCTGAGACTGCATGCTGTGAGAGGGGAGGAGGAGCTGCAGCTTCTCTCCTTCAGTATCTGAGACTGCATGCTGTGAGAGGGGGGGGGACGAGCTGCAGCTTCTCTCTTTCAGTATCTGAGACTGGATGCTGTGAGAGGGGAGGACGAGCATGCTGAGCTTCTCTCCTTCAGTAATCTGAGACTGCCTTCTGTGAGAGGGGTGGAGGAGCTGCAGCTTCTCTCCTTCAGTATCCGAGACTAGCATGCTGTGAGTAGGGGAGGACGAGCGCAGTTCTCCTTCAGTATCTGAGACTGCATGCAGTGATGAGGGGAGGAGGAGGTGCAGCTTCTCTCCTTCAGTATACTGAGAACTGCATGCTGTGAGAGGGGAGGACGACTGCAGCTTCTCTCCTTCAGTATCTGAGACTGCATGCTGTGAGAGGGGAGGACAAGCTGCAGCTTCTCTCCTCCAGTATCTGAGACTGCATGCTGTGAGAGGGGTGGAGGAGCTGCAGCTTCTCTCCTTCAGTATCTCAGACTGCATGCTGTGAGGGGAGGACGAGCTGCAGCTTCTCTCCTCCAGTATCTGAGACTGCATGCTGTGAGAGGGGAGGAGGAGCTGCAGCTTCTCTCCTTCAGTATCTCAGACTGCATGCTGTGAGAGGGGAGGACACCACTAGATTTGTTAAATGACCGGCACCAATGGCGTCACTGACTACAACGTGGCTCCTCTGCTGCAGATGTGAACCCGGTTCAACAAAGCGGCGCCGACCCTGGAAGGCAGGACCCTTAGACATACACAGGGTAATATAAAGGGGAACTCTGGCGTTAGTCCCGCATCCAGGGGCGGAAGAAGCGCAACCACAAACCCTCCGAAAATTCAGGACAAGATGAAACCTCTGCCGCCCACAGCCAAGGGTTAAACCTTTCAGCCCCTGGAGGGGTCAATGCTCCACACTTCTTCCATCACCGTCCTGTGCAGCCAAAAATGAGAGAGCCCCACATCCAGACACAAACCCTCAGCAACACACAGGGCAGGATAAAGGGGAACTCTGCCTCCAGCATGAAGGGTTAAAATAGAGGAGTCCGTGAAGGCGTCACCGGTCAACGCTTCATTCATCACCGCCCTAAACATCGAACCGGTCCCGGCCAACACCCCTAAAATGAGAGAGTCCCGGATCAGGTGCAACATAAAGGGGAACTCTGCCATTAGTATAAAGGTTAAACCGTTCAGGCCCTGGAGGGGTCAATGCTCCACACTTCTATCATCACCGTCCTGTGCAGCTATGAGGCCAAAAACCCTAAAATGAGAGAGTCCCAAATCCAGACACAATCGCAAAACACAGGGCAGGGTAAAGGGGAACTCTGCCTCCAGCAGGAGGGGTTAAAGCAGTTTAGTCTGAGAATGCATCAACAGTGCGCACTTCCTCCATCACATTCCTGTACAGCTAATAGGTGCCGGCCAAAACCCCTAAAATGAGAGGTTCCCAGGTCAGGTGCAATATAAAGGGGAACTCTGCCTCCAGCATGAAGGGTTGCACCAGTTCAATACGTGAAGATGTCAATAGGGCACACTTGATCCATCCCACTCCTGTACATCTAACAGGTGCTGGTCAAAACCCCTAAAAGTCCCCAGGTCAGGTGCAACATAAAGGGGAACTCTGCCATAAGTATAAAGGATTAAACCTTTCAGGCCCAGGAGGGGTCAATGCTCCGCACTTCTTCCTCACAGCTATAGGCGTGGCCAAAACCCCTAAATGAGGGGTCCTACTTTTTAAATGGCGGAGGAAGCACAAACAGGACAAGATAAAGGGGAACTCTTAAGGACTGACATTTGTGACCCTCTACTCTACAAAATGTCCATGCCCGTCCTGCACAGGAAGCGGAGAGAAGTGTTCTAAGAGTCCTGGACCGATATAAAGGGGAGCTCTGCCGTCAGTATAAAGGTTAAGCCCCCGGAGGCGTCGCTGCTCGCACTGCAGGGAACTCCCGGCCAAAGCAAACGGTCCAGACTATAAACCGCCGCCGCCGCCCCGCTCGGCCATGTTGGATTCCCTCGAGTCGTCAGGAAGAGCAGACGACAACACAGAGCAGATCTCCAGGACGCGGCCATGTAAGGTAATGAGTGCACACCGCGCTGGAATCCGTGGCCCCCCGCAGCCGCCAGCACCGGCCCCCACGTCCTCTGACCGCACACAGGGGGCCTGCACCCGCGCAGCACCCAGCTCTCCCAGGACCAGACAGCAGCGCTCACCAGTGTCGTGGGATCCAACAGAGTTTGCAGCATCTCTAACCAAGGCACGAAAAACTTCCCCGACAGACAATGAGGAACCAAAGTCTTCCCCAAACCCCCCAGGACAACGATGGGGATTTATTCCAGGAGGAAACGTTCCACCGCCAAGACCCCGAGCAGCGCTGGCAGGAAGGACTGGGAAGGGATTCGCCGAATTATATGGGGAGCGACACTTTACTTTATGAGCGCGGGTGCAGGGGGTGACTGGGGACCCAGATGGCAGCGGACGGCACCGAGGACAACGGGCAAGACCGCACTGAGGCGTCCTGCAGCCGAAACAGGGCGCCCCGAGACCCAGCGACACCTCCAGAAGGACTCCAAACCCCTCCCCTGCGAGATCCAAGACCAGGACCTGCTGCAAAAGTATCAAGACCCCGAGCAGAACACACCCCAAAGACTAGGGGTCCACAACAAGTAACCAGGAGACCTGGAGAGACCCATCAACTCCTCATAACAAGATCTAAGGAAAGCGCGACCCAAGTGCCCCCTGTGTACAAGAATATAACTACTAGAATACTGCCCCCTATGTACAAGAATATAACTACTATAATACTGCCCCAATGAACTAAATATACACTAAAATACAGCCCTCTATGTACACAATATAACTACTAAAATACTGCCTCCTATGTACATGAAATATAACTATAAAAAATGCTCCAATGGAACAAGAAAAAAAACTATATACATACTGCCCTATGTACAAGAATATAAACTACTATATATACTGCCCCCTATGTATAGGATAGGGGGGTAAAAAAGGGTGTGTGGGGGGGGGGGGTTTTTGTGTTGGGGGGGGGTTTTGGGTTTTTTGTTGGGGGGGGGGGGGGGGGGGGGGGGGGGGGGGGGGGGTTTATTGTTGTGTTATTAGTTTAATGAAAGAATTTGTTATAGTTTTTTTATTAGTTTATTAGGAAAGAATTGGTTATAAGTTGTTAACTACTATAATACTCGCTCCCTATGTACAAGAAATATAACTACTATAATACGCTCACCTATGTACAAGGATATTACTCTTTATATACTGCCCCATATGTACAAGAACATAACTACTATAAATACTGCCTCCCTATGTACAAGATATAATACTTAGAATACTGCCCCTATGTAAAAGGATATAACTACTAGAATACGACCCCTATGTACACGAATATAACTACTATATACCTGCCCCCTATGTACAAAGAAATATAACAACTTAATACTGGCCCAATGGTACAAGAACATAACTACTATAAAACTGCCCCTATGTACAAGAATATAACACTATAATTACTGCCCTTATGTATCAATGAATATAACTACTAGAATACCTTCCCCCTATTTACAATAATAATAATACTAAAATACAGCCCTCTATGATACAAGAATATAACTACTATAAATACTGCCTCCTATGTATACAAGAAAATAACAACTATAATACGCCCTCAATGAACAATAGAATAAACTACTATAAACTGCCCCCTATGTACAAGAATATAACTACTATAAAACTGCCCTCTATGTACAAGAATAAAACTACTATAATACAGCCTCTATATACAAGTAAAATAACAACTAAAATAACTTCCCCCTATGTACAGGAAACTAACTACTATAATACTGCACCCTATGTACAAGAATAAAACTACTATAATACTGACCCCTAAGAACAAGAATATAACTAATATAATACATCCCCCTATGTACAAAGAATATAACACTATTATACTGCCCCAATTACAAGAAACTAACAACTTAATACTGCCCCCTAAGTACAAGAAATAACTACTATAAATTACTGCCCCCTATGTACAGGAATATAACTACTATAATACAGCCCCTATGTACAAGAATATAACAGACTAATAAACTGCTCCCTAATGTACAAGAAAAATTACTACTATAAAACTGCCCCCTAATGTACAAGAACAAAACTACTATACTACTGCCCCCTATGACAAGGTAATAACTACTAGAATACCTGCCCCCTATGTACAAGGATATAACTACTAGAATCGCCCCCTTGAACACGGAATATAAACTACTATAATAACTGCCCCCTATGAACAAGAATATAACAACTATAAGACTGGTCCCTATGTACAAGAACATAACAACTATAAATACGCCACCCTATGTACAAGAAATAACAACTAAAAAACAGCCCCCATATGTATTAATATAAAACTATCAAAATACTGCCCCTATTACATTAAATATAGCTAACTACAATAATTAATGCCCCTATGTACAGAATATAACTACTATAATACTGCCCTCTATGTACAAGAATATAACTACTAAAATACTGCACATATGTACAATAATATAACTACTACAATACAGCCCATCCCTATGTACAAGATATAACTACAATAATACAGACCCCTATGTAAAACAAAATAACAACTATAAAACTGCCCTCTAAGTACAAGAATAAAAACTACAAAATACTGCCTCCTATGTACAAGAATATAACACTAAAATACTTCCCACTAATGTACAAGAAAAAAAACAACAAAATACTGCACCTATGTAACAAGAAAATAACTACTATAAATCCTGCCCCCTATGTACCAAAGAATATAACAACTAAAAACTTGCCCCTAAGTACAAGAAAATAACTACTATAAATACTGCCCCCTCATGTACAAGAAAATAACTACTTAAAACTTGCCCCCTATGTACAGAAGATATAACTACAAATAATACTTGCCCCATAAGTACAGAATATAACTACTAAGATACAGCCCCTAAGTACAAGAATATAACAACAATAATACTGCCACCTATGTACAAAGAATATAACTACTATAATACGTGCCGCCTATGTACAAGATATAACAACTAAACAACTGCCGCCAATTAATTGAAAAATAAATTGGTATTTTTTTTTATTTTTTGATATTATATAATTACTGCTCCTATTACAAGAATATAACTACTATAATACTGCCTCCTAAGTACATAATATAAACTACTATAAATATCTGCCTCCTATGTACAAAATATAACTACTGATAATACTCCCCCCCTATGTAACAATATAAAAACTACTATAATACTGCACCCCTATGTACAAGATATAACTACTATAATACGCCCCCTAAGTACAAAAAATAACTAATAATATGCCCCCTATGTACAAGAATTTAACACTATAGTACTGCTCCTATGTACAAGAATATATCCCTACGACTATAATACCGCCCACTATGTACAAGATATAACTACTATCAACTGCCCCCTATGTACAAGAATAAACTACTAAACTACTGCCCCCAATGACAAGAAGATAACTACTATAAACTGCTCCCTATGTACAAGAATATAACTACCTATAATACTGCTCCTATGTACAAGAATATAACTACTATAATACTGCCCCAAGTACAATAAAATAACTACTATAAAATGCCCCCTATGTACAGAATATAACTACTAAAATACTGCCCCCTATGTACAAGAATATAACTCAATAATACTGCCCCCTATTACCAAGAATTAACAACTATAAAACAGCCCCCATGTAAAAGAATATAACTACTCTAATACAGCCTCTATGTACAAGATATAACTACTATAAAACAGCCCCCGAAAGTACAGGAATAATAACTACTATAATACTGCCCCTATGTACAAGAGAAATCACTACTATAATACTGCCCCCTATGTACAATAATATAACAACAATAAAACTGCCCCCTATGTAACAAGGATAAAACTACTAAATATTGACCGCCTATTACAAGAATATAACAACTATAATACTGCCCGCTATGTACAAGAAAATACAACTAAAAATACTGCTCCTATGTACAAGAAATATAACTACTATAATACGCCTCCTATGTACAAGAATATAAACTACTATAAGACTGCCTCCTATGACACAAAAATAAACAACTATAATACTGCCCCCTATGTACAAGAATATAAACTACTATAATACTGGCCCCCTATGTACAGAGAATATAACAACTATAAACTGCCCCCTATGTACAAGATTTAACTACTATAGTACATCTCCCTAGTACAAGAATATAACTAACAATAATAACGCCCCCTATGTACAAGAATATACAACTAATAATACTGCCCCCTATGTACAAAATATAAACTACTAAAAAACGCCCCCCCAATGAACAAGAATATAACTACTATAATACTGCCCCATATTACAAGAATATAACTACTATAAACTGCTCCCTATGAACAAGAAAATAACTACTATAGATACTGCACCATGTACAAGATATAACTACTAAAATACTGCTCCTATGTACAAGAATATAACTACTATAATACGGCCCCTATGTACAAGAATATAACTACTATAATACTGCTCCTCTTATAACGCTCCAGTACTGATATAACCTCTGCACTGTCCAGGCCACTGGCCACTTAACTGTGCGATTATATAAGGTGCTGTGGTTTATAGGCCGCGCTGTCATTATCTCCATTCAGGGTCTTTCGAGGATACGCGGGGTCTGTGCGCGGCGCGGGGGCCACTCGCCAGGAATGTGACTTTCAGCTGCAGTCACCTTGGACGTTTGATGATAGAAAACACTGGACAGGACACGTGACGCCAACAGCAGCGAACCTGGGAGAGGCCTGACCTTAAATCCAGCTGGTGGGTTGAGGGACATCAAAGCCCAACTGACCTGGGGCCCCCCCACCCCCCCCGCACAGACCGACCGACCCCGGGTGTGGGCCCCCCCCCCCCCCGCACAGATCGACCGACCCCGGGTGTGGGAGCCCCCCCCCTCGCACAGACCGACCGACCCCGGGTGTGGGAGCCCCCCCCCCTCGCACAGACCGACCGACCCCCTTGGTGGAGCCCCCACCCACAATACAGGCCCGGACAGGACCCACCCCCACAACACAGGCCTGACAGGGAGCCCCCCCCCCCACACACAGGCCGGCCCGGGAGCCCCCCACACACACACAGGCTGGGCATGGGATGCCAACCACGACACACACAGGCAGGGGCAGGGAGCCCCCACACAAACACAGCGCCGGGGCAGGGGAAGCCCCCCACACACACACAGGCCAGGGGTTCCAGGGAGCCCCCACACAAACACAGGCCCGGGGCAGGGAGCCCCCCACAACACACAGGCGGCCGGGCAGGGAGCACCCCACACACACAGGCCGGCAGGGAGCCCCCCAACACACACAGGCCGGGGCCAGGATCCCCCCCAAAAACACACAACATGCCGGGGCAAGTAGGAGCCCCCACACACATTGCCGGGGCAGGGAGCCCCCCACACACACAGGCCGGGGCAGGGAGCCCCCCACACACACAGGCCGGGGCAGGGAGCCCCCCACACACACAGGCCGGGGCAGGGAGCCCCCCACACACAGGCCGGCCCGGGGCAGGGAGCCCCCCCCACACACAGGCCGGGGCAGGGAGCCCCCCACACACAGGCCCGGGGGGGGGCCCCCCCCACAAGGGGCCCGGGGGGAGGGGCCCCCACAAAGGCCGGCCCGGGGCAGGGAGCCCCCCCCACACCGGCCGGCCCGGGTGAGGGTGCCCCCCACCCCCAGGCCGGCCCGGGGCAGGGAGCCCCCCACACACAGGCCGGCCCGGGGCAGGGAGCCCCCCACACACACAGACCGACCGACCCTGGGTGTGGGAGCCCCCCACACACACAGGCCGGGGCAGGGAGCCCCCCCACACACACAGGCCGGGGCAGGGAGCCCCCCCCCCACACACAGGCCGGGCCCGGGAGCCCCCCACACACAGGCCGGCCCGGGAGCCCCCCACACACAGGCCGGCCCGGGAGCCCCCCACACACAGGCCGGGGCGGGGAGCCCCCCACACACAGGCCGGCCCGGGAGCCCCCCACACACAGGCCGGCCCGGGGCCTTGCTTCGGCCACTTGCCCATGTATCTGCAGTGCACACCATCACATGTGGCGGGCGCGGCGTCCTGGCTCTCGTCACCCCGGCACCTTGTATCTCTGACACCGCGGCCCCCAGCAGCAGATCCACACGTCCCTGGGGGGGGGGGGGGGGGGGGGAGATGCAGAAAGGCCCAATGTTGTAAACAAGTGAATATCCAGGATCTTATCACAGGACGGACTGCGCCAAGTTATCCTGGGGGGAGGAGGGATCCTAAAACCGCCCTGGAACTAGAGGACCCCAGGACCATGAATGGTTTGGGAAGAGGCCCCGGTGTCGCTGTCAGTCCTAGAGGTCCAGGGGATTTGGGTCCTGATGTCGCCACCACTGCCTTATACACATCTAAGGCCTCGTTCACACAGGGTTTGCCACGACGGGCCGCCAGAGGCCACAGCACGTGCCAGGCTGGTCCGGCGCAGGATACAGGGACCTGAGGTTAAGAGATGAGAACCTCCATAAGGGGCGAGAGCGACGAGCCCCAGACACTGCCCGGGCATCGGATCCAGGGCTCCACATCATTTACTCTGCAGTGAAAGCAAATCCTTCCCCAAACACCGGCCGTTCCCAGACGCATCCCCCCCCCCCCCTGTCTGGACATTGCCCGCTGCACAAACACGAGCAGAACAATGAGTGGGGTGCAGGAAGTGACCCCCGCTCCAGGAATGGCAGGGGCAGGTCAGGCCGATGGCCACCGACACAGTGCAACGAGGAGGACGAGCCCCAAGGAAGCCTCCACAACCAGGGGGTCCTACTGCTCAAAGGGCCCCTCCAGGCTCCATCACAAGTTCTGCAACTTCCTCATACACTTTATACATTGTCTCGATCTCTTCTTGCTGTCAATGAATAGAAGCTTCTCTACATCCAGAGGCTAAAATCCCATCTCCACCCCGTCCCGACAACACAGCTGAGGGATTTGTTACTTTGTATCCACTAAAGAGTCGGAACACTGGGTTTGTCTGGACGGATACATTGTAACGAGCCGCCAGCTGTGAGCGAGCGCTGCTATTCACTGACAGACACTGAGTGACCGCTCTGCAGATCTCAGACACCTGTGAGCAATTATTGGGAGAAGTCGCGCCTCAGCTGCTTATTGTTAACCTTCCCACGTCCCGTCTAGACATCAATCCACTGAACATTGCCCCCAATGCAAAGCATCACAGGTGCAGCCAAAAAAATGATCATCAACCTGAGACTGGTAACATCAGGACAAAGAACCAATTGTGGGAACGAGTCACAAGGCCCCCGCCAAAGCCCGCCAAATCCACAACCAGCATATTTAAACCCCCACCCCCCCCAAAAAAATTCAAGAGATCCCAAAAGTACTTGATGGACCCCTAGACTCCCCTAACACAAAACAGGGGACACGATGGGGTCCCCGGATCCCCTTTCACTAAGAAATAGGTATAATGACGAGGTCCAAGATGACCACCATACACAAACCGGTACAACGATGGGGTCCCAGGATACCCCCTTACACATAAGAAATAGGTACAATCCGTCCCAAAGGGACCCCCCAAACAACAGAAAGAGGTTTCAATGATGGATCCCCAAAACCTAACACAAAAAATTTTTACAATGATGGGGTCTCAGAAGACCCCACATGCACACGTTATGGGGTCCAAGAAGACCCCCTTACACATAAGAAATAGGTACAATGATAAGGTCTCAGGAAACTCCCATACACACAACAAATAGGTACAATTATGTGGTCCCAGTAGACCCTCGAAAATCAAAAAATCTTATAATTGATGGGGGTCCAGAAAACCCCCCTTTCACCAAGAAATTTGGGGACAAAATTATGGGTCTCAGGGACTCCCCACACACAAACAGGTCAAAATGGGGTCCCTTGTACCCTCTTAACATAAGAAATGGGTACAATGACTTGGTCCCAGGGACCTGTACCCACCAAAGAGGGTATATGAGGGGTTTCCCAAAAAACCCCCTTACAGCCAAAAAATGGGTTAAAATGTTTGGGGTCTCAGGAGACTCCCATACACACAAACAGGTACAATGATGGGGTCCCTTGATACCCCCTTACACATAAGCAATCGGTACAATGATAAGGTCTCATGAGACTCCCATGCATACAACAGAGAGGTAAAAAATGACAGGGTCCAGGATCCCCTGTACCTACAGGTAGTAAGTACAATGAAGTGGTCCAAGTAGACCCTCAAAATAAAAAAAATAGTTATAATCACGAGGTCCCAGAAAACCCCTATAAAGCCAAGAATGGGTGCAATGATGGGGTCTCAGGAGACCCCCTTACACATAAATAGGTATAATGATGGGGTCCCTGGAGACTCCCAACCACAAAAAAAAGGTACAATGAGGGGGTTTTGGGAGCCCGGGCTGGGGAGTAAAGTTCTTTTAAAAAATGGTGCTCCAAAATCATTAAAAATTTGGTCCAGTTTGTTTAATGGGGGGCCAAGAGCAGGAGGATTTGGGTGGGGCCCAATGTGTGCCCCAGTTTTTGCCTCATCAGATGAGGGGGGAAATTTGTGCCTGGGCAAAGTGTCACCGCAGGAGAAGACCCCGCCCATAGAAAAACAGAGCGAGAAGATTTCGCAAAAGGGTTTTTCATTTGTTCTCAGAGAAGATGAAAGCTTTCATAGACTGACTGTGCCGAGGGGGACTCCTCTTACCGGAGTTGGTGGTGTCCCCCCTGTGGTCACCCTTTGCCCCAGTTACTGTAGAGAGGCGTTTTTTACCCGGGAAAAAATAATGAGCTCAGATATGAGGTCGTCTATGAGGATTCTGATGGAGGCAATTGTTTTTCTCAAAAAAAATCCACGGGGCCCACAAAATGTTACTCAGGAGGGTTTTTTTTAAAACCTGTTTTTTCCCCCTTTCTGCAGGTTTTAAATTTTTTTTTTTGGTTTTTTTAATTTTCCAAAAAATTATTTTACATTGAAAGCCAAAGGGTAACAATGTTCTCCCCTTTATGAATTCCAGCCCCCCATATCCCACAACCACTACGCTGTGACGTGAAAACTAAAATTTTTAGACAATCCTCTTGGTCTTAAATAATGTGACCTGCAGCTTTTAGCTCTGCTCAGTTTGCAGATTCTTTCCCCGGTAACTGCATTGTTATGTTTGCCCCCTGGTGGTGGAAATCTTTTTCTTTTGTTATACAAATTAAACCTGTCCTCACTTCCCAAAATCCCCCAGTGTGTTTTTAGGCCGATTCCCAAGTGAGAGGTCAGGGTCCGAGCCCCCCAAAAAATTTTCCCCCAAAGAAGAGAGAAGCGGCTTTCCAGCTCATCGATAGGTCTCGGGGGCCGAGGCCAAACTGCATCATGGGGGGCCCTGACGGCTAAAATGTATTGGGCGATTGGGGAATAAACACCTTTTGGGGAAATTTTGGTTGTTTTGTTAGAGTCAGCAAGTTGTACAGAAAGTCCTGAGACCCTAAAACAGTGGACAAGAGCGGGGCCCGTACCCCCTTACGGGGGCGAGACGGGGCACGTTTCCCCGCCTCTACGGGGGCGAGACGGGGCACGTACCGCCTCTACGGGGGGCGAGACGGGGCACGTACCGCCTCTACGGGGGCGAGACGGGGCACGTACCGCCTCTACGGGGGCGAGACGGGGGCGTCCGCCTCTCGGGGGCGAGACGGGGCACTTACCGCCTTTCGGGGGGAGACGGGGCACTTACCGCCTCTAGGGGGGAGACGGGGCCTTAGCCTAACGGGGGCGGGGAGGGGACTTACCGTTTTCCCGGGGGCGAGCGGGGCACTTACCGCCTCTAGGGGGCCCCCGCCCTTTCCGCCCCCCCGGGGGGCCCCCCGGGACCCCCCCCTTTACCGCCTCTACGGGGGCGGACGGGGCCTTACCGCCTCTACGGGGGCGAGACGGGGCACTTACCCCCTCTGGGGGCGGACGGGGTTACCGCCTCAAAAGGGGGGCGAGCGGGGCACTTACCCCTTGGGGGGGCGAGACGGGGCACTTACGGCCTCTGCAGGGGGGCGAGACGGGGCACTTACCCCCTTGGGGGGGGGGAGACGGGGCACTTACCGCCTTTTACGGGGGCGAGGGGGCACTTACCGCCTTTTACGGGGGCGAGACGGGGGCATTCCCGCCTCTACGGGGGCGGAGGGGCATTACCCCCCTTAGGGGGGCGAGAGGGGACTTACCGCCTTACGGGGCGAGAGGGGCCCCTTACCGCCTCTACGGGGGGGGAGCGGGGGCACTTACCGCCCCTTACGGGGGGAGACGGGGATTTACCGCTCTACGGGGGCGGGGACGGGGCACTTCCCGCCTCTGGGGGCGGGGGGGCCTTTTAGCCTTAGGGGGCGAGGGGGCACTTACCGCCTCTACGGGGGCGAGCGGGGCACTTACGCCTCTAGGGGGGGAGGGGGGGCACTTACCCCCTTTACGGGGGGGCGAAGGGGCCTTCCCGCCTTACGGGGGCGAGACGGGAACTTACCGCTCTCGGGGCGGACGGGGCATTACCCCCTCACGGGGGGCGAGGGGGGACTTACCGCCTCTACGGGGGCGAGCGGGGGCACTTCCCGCCTTCCCGGGGGCGAGACGGGGCACACCGCCTTTACGGGGGGGTAGGGGGCACTTACCCCCCTCTAGGGGGCGGAGGGGCATTTTTTGGGGGCGAACGGGGGGCTTTTTAACCGCTCTAGGGGGCGAGAAGGGGCATTTACCGCCTTACGGGGGGGACGGGGCATTTCCGCCTCTCGGGGGGCGGGGAGACGGGGCATTACCCCCCTTTTACGGGGCGGGGGGGCACTTACCCCCTCTACGGGGGGAGACGGGGCCCACTTACCCCTTACGGGGGCGAGACGGGGCACTTCCCCCTTGGGGGGGCGGGGAGGGGCACTTACCCCTTACGGGGGGAGACGGGGACTTACCGCTCTACGGGGCAGCGGGGCACTTTACCGCCTCTACGGGGGGGGAAACGGGGCATTTACCGCCTCTACGGGGGCATTTACCGCCTCTACGGGGGCGAGGGGCACTTCCGCCTTGGGGGCGAGACGGGGCATTTACCGCCTCTGGGGGGGCGGGGAGTGGGGGGAAATTTCCGCATTCTAGGGGGGGGGGGCGGGGATTTTGCCTCTACGGGGGCGGGGAGGAGGGGCATTTACTGCCTCTACAGGGGGGGTGACGGGGCATTTTCCCTTTTTGGGGGAGAGACGGGGCATTTCTGCCTCTACGGGGAAAGGAAACTGGCGTTATGCATCTACGGGGGGGGACGGGGCATTTACTGCCTCTACAGGGGAGAGAGGGGCATTTACTGCCTTACGGGGGAGAGAGGGGCATTTACTGCATCTAAGGGGAGAGAGGGGAAAATTTTTACTGCTCAAAGGGGGAGAGGGGCTTTACTGCCTCACAGGGGAGAGAGGGGGCATTATGCCTCTACAGGGGAGAGAGGGGGCATTTCTGCATTCAGGGGAGAAAAGGGGACCCCGGGGGAGGGGAGGGGAGGGGGGCTTTACTGCCTCTAAGGGGTGGGAGGGGGGATTTACTCCCTTAAAGGGGGAGGGGGGATTTACTCCTCTACGGGGGAGAGACGGGGCATTTACTGCTCTAAGGGGAGACGGGGCATTTTTTAAAAAAAGGAACAGGGGAGACGGGACATTTACTGCCTCTCGGGGGGAGAGACGGGGCATTTACTGCATCTACAGGGGAGAGACGTGCATTTACTCCCTCTACAGTGGAGAGGGGGGCATTTATGCCTTACAGTGGGAGCCGGGGCATTTACTGTCTACGGGGAGGCCGGGGCATTTACTCCCTTACAGGGGGAGGACGGGGATTTATGCCTCTACGGGAGAGACGGGGGCATTTCTGATCTACGGGGGGGGAGGGGGTTTTCTGCATTAAGGGAGGGGACGGGGCATTTCTGCATTCAGGGAGAGACGGGGCATTTACTGCATCTACAGGGGGGAGACGGGGCTTTTTACTGCCTTACAGGGGGGGAGACGGGGCATTTATGCCTCTCGGGGGAGAGACGGGGCTTTTTCGCCTCTACGGGGAAAAGGGGGCATTTACTGCCTTCAGGGGGGAGGGGGCTTTCTGTTCTAAGGGGGGAGAGGGGCTTTTTTACTGTCTCAAGGAGGGGGGACGGGGCTTTTATGCTCAAAGGGGGAGAAGGGGGTTTTACTGATCTACAGGGGAGAAAAAGGGGGGGATTTACTGTTTTCGGGGAGAGGACGGGGATTTACTGCTCTAAAAGGGGGAAGGGGATTTACGCCTTAAGGGAGGAGGGGCATTTATCCTCTCAGGGAGATCGGGGCATTTATGCCTTACGGAGAAAGGGGGCATTTACTGCACTACAGGGGAGGCGGGGCATTTATCCCCTTAAGGGGGGACGGGGGCTTTTTACTGCCTCTAAGGGGGAGACGGGGTTTTACTGCATTACAGGGGGGAGGGGCATTTACTGCCTTACAGGGGAGAGCGGGGTTTTTTACGCCCCCTACAGGGGAGGGGACGGGGTTTTACTGCCTCTCAGGGGGAGACGGGGCTTTACTGCTTTTAAAAGGGGAGGACTGGTTTTTTACGCCTCTACAGTGGGAGAGGGGGGCTTTACTGCCTCTACGGGGGGGAAAGAGAGGGGGCATTTACTGCCTTACAGGGGGAGTGGGAATTTATGCTTTACAGGGGAGAGCCGGGCATTTACTGCCTCTACAGGGGAGGACGGGGCATTTTCCCCTCTACAGGGGGAGCGGGGCATTTACTGCATTACAGGGGTGAAGAGGGGCTTTTTACGCCTAAGGGGGAGAGGGGATTTACGCATCTACAGGGGAGACGGGCTTTACTGCATCAAAGGGGGGGAGACGGGGCATTTACTGCCTCTACGGGGAGAGACGGGGCTTTACTCCCTCACAGGGGAGAGCGGGGAAATTTACTCCCTTAAGGGGTGACGGGGCTTTACTCCCTCTACGGGGGGGACGGGGCATTTACTGCTCCGGGGAGGAGGGGCTTTTAAATGTCTCTACGGGAGGAGACGGGGCTTTTACTCATTAAGGGGAGGGGGGGGCGGGCATTTACTGTTTACGGGGGAGGAGGGGCATTTACGCCTTACAGGGGAGACGGGGATTTACTGCTTACGGAGGAGACGGGGCATTCTGCCTCTACGGGAGAGAGGGGGCTTTACTGCCTCTACAGGAGAGGAGGGGCATTTACTCATCTACAGGGGGAGAGGGGGCTTTTTATCCCTTCGGGGGAGAGAGGGGCATTTTACTGCCTCTAAGGGGAGAGGGGGGCATTTACTGCATCAAAGGGGGAGGGGGGTTTACTGCCTTACAGGGGGAGATGGGGCATTTATGCCTCTACAGGGGAGAGACGGGGCAATTCTCCCTTACAGGGAAGGGGGAAGGGCATTTACTGCCTCTACAGGGGAGAGACGGGGATTTACTGCCTCTAAGGGGGGGGGGGGGAATTTACTGCATCTACGGGGGGAGAGACGGGGAATTTACTGCATCTACATGGGAGAGGGGGATTTCCCGCCTTACAGGGGAAGGACGGGGATTTATGCCTTACGGGGGGACGGGGCTTTACTGCATCTAAAAGAAATTTTGGTTTCACCCGGGAAATTTAAAAATTTTTTTCCCGAACTGTTTGTCAGTAATGTATAAATGTTTTGTGTCACATGGTCAGCTGAACCCAGCAGTTTCCCTCCCCTCTATATAAAGCCCCATCTGCAGGTTTCTCCCTCCCCTCTATTAAAGCCCCTCGCGGTTTTTCTCCCTCCCTCTTATAAAGCCCATCTCAGGTTTCTCCCTCCCCTTATAAAGCCCCATTGCAGGTTTCTCCCTCCCCTCTATATAAAGCCCCATCTGCGGTTTCTCCCCCCCTCTATATAAAGCCCCATTGCAGGTTTTCCCTCCCCTCTATTAAACCCCCATCTGAGGTTTCTCCCTCCCCTCTATTTTAAAGCCCCTTGCAGGTTTTCCCCCCCTCTATTAAAGCCCCTCTGCAGGTTTCCCCCTCCCCTTTAAAACCCCCATCTGAGGTTTCTCCCCCCCCCCTTATATAAGCCCCATTGCAGGTTTCTCCCCCCCCCTCTATATAAACCCCATCTGCAGGTTTCTCCCCCCCCTTTATTTTAAAAAGCCCCATCTGCGGTTTCCCCCCCCCTCTATATAAACCCCCTCGCAGGTTTCTCCCTCCCCCTTATATAAAGCCCCATCGCGGGTTTTTCCCCCTCCCCTAATAAAGCCCCATCTGCAGGTGTCTCCCTCCCCTCTATAGACACCCCCATCTGCAGGTTTCTCCCTCCCTCTATATAAAGCCCCATCTGAGGTTTTCCCCTCCCCCTATAAAGCCCATCTGAGGTTTCTCCCTCCCCTCATATAAAGCCCCATCTGCGGTTTTTCTCCCTCCCCTCTATTAAAGCCCCTTTGGCAGGTTTCCCCTCCCCAAATTTTAAACCCCCATCTGAGGTTTTCCCCCCCCTTATATAAAGCCCCTCTGCAGGTTTTCCCCCTCCCCTCTATATATATCCCCATCTGAGGTTTCTCCCTCCCCTCTATTTAAAGCCCCATCGGCAGGTTTCTCCCTCCCCTCTTTTAAAACCCCCATCTGCGGGTTTTCCCCCCCTCCCTCTTTAAGCCCCATCTGCAGGTTTCTCCCTCCCCTTATATAAACCCCCCATTCTGCGGGTTTCTCCTCCCCTCTTTTAAAAAAGCCCATCTGCGGGTTTTCTCCCTCCCCTTTTTTAAAAACCCCCATTGCAGGTTTCCCCCTCCCTTCTATAAAAAGCCCATTGCGGTTTCTCCCTCCCCTCTATTAAAGCCCCTTGCAGGTTTTCCCCCCTATATAAACCCCCATTACAGGTTTCTCCCTCCCCCTATAAAAAGCCCCATCTGGGTTTTTTCTCTGCAGGAAATCAGAAAAAACCTTCCCCCGTTTTAGGTAAAATAGGAAAAAAAAAATAATTTCTATTCCCCAAATGCAGAATAAAAGGGGAGAATTTTAAGGATTTTTATTACTTCGCAAAGTGCAGTTTCCTACATGGGATGACTCCCCTTAAAGAATTTTTGGGGCCGCCCATATGATGAGGTCAGGTCTTGGAAGGGCTCTGATAGGGTTTATTGGCAACATCTGGTTAGACACAATTGTGGATGTATTTTAAGTCCCCAGAAACACAATGTTCTGTGTGTAACATCATGGGAAGTTAAAGAAATCAGCCAAGATATCAGGAAAAGGGAAATTTTGGGACTTGCACAATCTGGTCATCCTTGGGGGCAATTTCCGATACCTGAAGGGGCCTCGTTCATCGTACAAACAATTATACACAAAAAAAAAACAAGATGGGGAATGTCCGGCCATCCCCGCTCAGCAAGGACGGGGTCTGTGTTCAGAGATGAATGTGCTTTGGTCCGACTGTCAGATCAACCCAAAAACCAAAAACAAAAGACCCCGTGAAGATGCTGGCGGAAATGGTAAAATTGTGTCTTATCCACAGTGAAAAAGAGTCCTGTTCAAATGGGCGAAAGGCGGCTCTGCGGAAGAAGCCATTATCCCAAAAAAGACAGAGAAAAAACCAATGCACAGGAACAAAAAGTAATTTCTGGAGACAGTTCCTGGGGTTGATGAAAAATAAAATTGAGCGTTTGGGCCCTAATGACCTCTTTGGGGAAAAGGGAGAAACTTGGAAGCCTAAGAACACCATCCAACTGTGAAAACAGGGGGGGAGCATAAAGTTGTGGGGTTGTTTTGCTGTGGAGGATGGTGACTTCACAAAATAGATGCTATGGGAGGGGGAAGATTTGTGGCAAAAATGAAGCAAACATCTCAAGACATCAGCCCGGAAGTTACAGTTGGGGGGGAAAAAGGGTCTTCCAAAAAGGCAATACCAAAAACTGCTGCCAAAAAAGGTTACAAATGCTTAAGGAGAACCAAGTCAATAGAGCGGCCCCTCCCAAAAGCCTGATTTCCTATTTGGGAAAGTTTGGACAGGCTGAAAGGCCCCGGGGCGAGCAAAAGGGCCCCCAAAAATGCTCAGCGGCAAGGACCCCCAAACTGGCTCAGGAGCAAAGGACCCCAAACATGGGCCCGCGAGCAAGGACCCCCCAAAAATGGCCAGCGAGAAGAGACCCCCCAAAAATGGCTCAGCGGCAAGAGACCCCAAACATGGTCAGCGGCAAGAGACTCCCAAACATGGCTCAGCGAGCAAAAGACTCCCCAAACATGGGGTCAGCCCGGCGAGACCCCCAAACATGGCTCGCGGCGAGACCCCCCAAACATGGCTCAGCGGCAGAGACCCCCAAAACATGGGGTCGCGAGCAAGGACCCCAAACTGGCTCAGCGGAGAAAGAGACCCCCCAAACATGGCTCGCGAGCAAAGGGACTCCCAAAAATGGCCAGCGTGCAAGAGACCCCCCAAAATGGCAGCGGCAAGAGGGAAACCCCCAAACATGGCTCAGCGGAAGGGCCCCCAAAAATGGCCCCAGCGGCAAGAGACCCCCCAAAAATGGCTCAGCGAGCAAAGGGCCCCCAAACATGGCTCGCGAGAAGAGACCCCCAAAACTGGCCCCATGCGAGCAAGAGACCCCCAAACATGGCTCAGCGAGCAAAAGACCCCAAAATGGCTAGCGAGCAAGGACCCCCAAACATGGTCGCGAGCAAGAGACTCCCCAAAATGGCTCAGTGACACCCGTTCTTCAGGAGGAAGCGGCCAAAAAATTTCCCAACCAACTATTGGGACGTTGGGGGACCGGGCGTTTGCCCAAGCCTACGTTTAAGGGCAAAGCCCCCCAAAAACTAAAGAAAAAGGAGGAAACTGTGACTTTACAGAAAGTAAAAAAAAGCCTTAAAAAATTTTCCCTCTCATTTTTCTGCTTTTTGGGAAAAGAAATAATTCTGGTTTCCTAATTAACCTAAAAGGGGGGGGTTATTCTGATTTTATGTCAGAAGAAAAAACCCGCGATGGGGCTTTAATTTTGAGGGGGGGGGGGAAAAACCCGCAGATGGGGCTTTTATAGGGGGAGGGAGAAACCTGCAGATGGGGCTTTATATAGGGGGAGAGAGAAACCTGCGTGGGGGCCCCTTATATAGGGGGGAGGGAGAAACCGCGATGGGGCTTTTATGAGGTGGGGGAGAAACCCGAGATGGGGCATTATATGGGGGAAAGGGGAAACCTGGATGGGGTTTTTAAAAGGGGGGGAGAGAAACCCGCAAATGGGGCTTTATATAGAGGGGAGGGGGAAAAAAACCTGCAAATGGGGTTTTTTAGAGGGGAGGGAGAAACCTGCAGTGGGGCTTTATATAGAGGGGAGGGAGAAAAACCCGCGATGGGGCTTTTTTTTAGAGGGGAGGGGAAAAACCCGCAGATGGGGCTTTATACAGAGGGAGGGAGAAACCTGCAGAGGGGCTTTTAAGAGGGGGGGGGGAAAAAAAAAAATGCGTGGGGCTTTATATAGGGGAGAAACCTGAGATGGGGCTTTTTATAGAGGGGGGGGGGAACCCCAGAGGGGCTTTTTAGAGGGAGGAAAACTGCGTGGGGCTTTATAAGGGGGGGGGGGGAAAACCCGAAGGGGGCTTTTTAGGGGGGGAAAAAAACCTGCGTGGGGGTTTTTATAGAGGGGAGAGAAAATGCTGGGTTCAGCTGTAGTTATATTATATATGTTGTGGGGGCCCCGGACACTAAGGGCCCTGTTCACCGGCTTAATTGGGGAGTAATTACGCCCCCCAATTACGCCGTGTGGACGGGGGCGGGGCGGGGGAGCGGGGGAGTGAGCGGGGGGCCGGCACTTCCCGCCCCTAGCGTCTTTGTTGCGGGGCGTAACGCCGCTGGTAAAAATGTCATTGTCTCCCCCCGCGGCGGATTCGCCGGGAGGGAGGGAGCAGAATCCCTGTTTCTATGAGAACTGTCCATTACCGTAATGACTGGGACGTATTCAGCCCGTAATTGGCGCACTTCGGCGCGTAATAACAGACTGAAATACGGCCCATTTTAAGCCGTGTGAACATGGCCTATCCGCTATAGGTAGCTGGATTGATTTCCAGTATGTTCAGTGGGACTTGCAGATCAATGCATAATGCCCCCCGACAGGGGCATCATTCAGGGTCGGTGAGCGGCACAGTTACCCCTCACAGGGGCATCATTCAGGGTCGGTGAGCGGCACAGTTACCCCGCACAGGGGCATCATTTTAGGGGGTGGCGGCACGTTACCCCCCACAGGGCATCTTTTAGGGGCAGGTGGGGGCCATTTTCCCCTCACAGGGGCATCATTCAGGGTCGGTGAGCGGCACAGTTACCCCTCACAGGGGGGTCTTTTTTGGGTGGTGGGGCACAGACCCCCCGGGGGATTTCAGGGTCAGTGAGCGGCACAGTTACCCCTCACAGGGGCATCATTCAGGGTCGGTGAGCGGCACAGTTACCCCTCACAGGGGCATCATTCGGGGCTGTAGTATCTATCCGATGGGCCGTACAAGGCATCTCTGTAATACCCGGTGCAGGATTTCGCCTGGAGTCATTCATAAATCCGGCCTTTGTGCTCGGTGCCAGAATCCGCTGCCAGCGACTAAACGGACGAGTAACCACTACAAACCCTGCAGAAAGCGGGAGCTGAGCCCCCCCCCCCCCAG